>VZTI01003848.1:780964-882489 GCA_013397865.1 Struthidea cinerea | reverse complement strand
AAAAAAAAAAAAAAACTGAAAAAGGGTCAATAATGAGAAGAAAGCTTGGAAAGGAATATGTAGGCAAGGGAGTGTGAAAACTTTCAAAACACACTAACACTATCTATCCACTTAGGGCTCCAATAAGAACAGCAAGCCGTTCATTCTTCACCTCTCTGGAGGGGTTGATACACTTGCCCATACATCGGCATCCAGTACCATTTCAGATGCTTTAGGGCTTTTCCCTTGGCCTTCAGGTGACATGCTAGAAGAGCAAGGATCTCCCATTCATCTTGTCTCATATTTCCCAGTTCTTCACAGAGGTCTTGGATACCCTGAGGGCATCTCATACGGTGCCAGACGCTTCCATGCAGGCAATGAATTGCAGTCAGTGTCAGATCTTGAGGTGCCATGAGATAGTCAGATTCTCTGCATGTGGTCTATGATTAAAAGTGTCCAAAATGGGTCTAAATAATCTGCCTTTAGGAGCCAAGAACAGTGACTTGCTCTAAGACTTAATTGTTCTCTTAGTGACTGGAATAATTGAAATGTTCTTACTTCTCATGCTGAAGTCTTTAACTGAAAACCATAAAAACTATTACTCATTGCCTTAGGCAAGCCTGAGTCTGTTTAAGTCTTCATTGGAGTCCTCAAATTCTCAAAATACAGCAGTAAGACTCAAGCAGCTTCTTACTCAATTGAAACATAAAGACTTTTTCTGTGATCAGGTTGTTTATTTTAACAAGTCTAGTGGGACGCCAATTCAGAAAATAAATATTGATCCATGCTATAGAAGTTCACGATAGTCATAAATTAACAATTTTATTAGAGAAGTAGAGTTGGATTTTAATTCATGAGGGTGCTGAGAAGGTTGTCAAATGGAAATGATAAAATTTTAATATCTCATTAGAGGAAAAACTTAGTGTACTGTCAACTTACGAAATCCCAAGTGCTTCTCTCATTAGTTTGGGTTTTTTTGGTTGTTTTTTTTTTTTTGTTTGTTTGTTTGTTTGTTTGTTTGTTTGTTTGTTTGTTTGTTTGTTTGTTTGTTTGTTTGTTTGTTTGTTTGTTTGTTTGTTTGTTTGTTTGTTTTTGTTTTTGGTTTGTTTTTTTTTGTAGGGAACCTTTTCTTCCTAATACCATTAAAGAATAAAGAAAATAAAACAGTGCCCCAGCCTCCTGCTGGCATTTTCCTGTTATCACTAATCCGGGATACCATTACACAGCTACCTCAAAAGCAGTAAAGGCAAGCACATCACTGTGTCTGTACTTCTGCAGTGTTCCTCTTCACAAGGACTCTGGGTTTTCCTTTAATGAAATTACCCTTTTCCATGGGCTTCTGCAAAGAGGTCATTTAAAAGCAAGAAGCTTGTCTGATTATGAATTATCTTGATGTAGATCAGGAATAAGATCACTTTTCCCTTTTTCAAAGTGTTTTCAAATTTTTACCAGTCATAAGATAAGCTCTTTGAAGAGTTTTCCCTTCCCAGGAATGGTGAAGGTGGTCAGAAATGACACAGAAAGGTCACTCGCAGAAATGGCACAACAGCTTTGAACATGCTCATCCTTGTACACCTCTTTTTAACTTCTGAATTTACTTCATTATCACAAAATTACCAAGTAACTGTCAACAGACTATTGTTTATATTGAATATCTTTAAAGGATTACCTAGATTTTAATCAGCCTCCCTCATCTCCATCTGAATATTGACTCTGCAGATTTCAAAAATAATGAGCACAGACTGGCAGAGCTATCATCAAGGTACAGGATCCACTCAGTTTCAGGATACTTAGCGCTAACGAAGGATGCTGGAAGACTGCAGAAATCTCATCCTGTTAATAACTGTGTACCAGAAAAACAAGACAATTTTCAGGTTTAAAAGATGGTTTGACATATTGGATGAAATTACAACAGCTCTGCTATCTCTGCTATCTGCTATTTTCTTCCTATGCATTTTGACACAAGTAAATAAAAAGCATAAAATCAGTGGTAAGGACTGAATAAAAGGAGGTACTCAGCAGGGAAAAAATAAATTCTGAAATAAGAATATAACTTTTTTTAAATTAGGGTCCCTGTGTTTCTGTAAGTGCCACTTTTGCATTTAAAAAATAAGAAAACTGGATGATGAAAATAAATTGCATGAATTTTGTTCCTTTAAAGAAAACAACTAAACAACACACACTACCTCAGTCCTCCCTGTGCTAACTGAAAATAATGTTTAGAAAAATTGTATGCATACTAATTAGGAAATAACAACTGTTTCACATGAGATATTAGGCAGATAAGCAGAAGGTCTTTGACAGCCTAAGCTTGACAGGTAAATATTATTGTAAAATACACTTTGTGTGTAACATAACACATAATTAGAGTATCAAAAAATTCCAACTAACAGAACAAGTGACAGGTGTGCACTACTAAGGAGACATTTAGGGTTAAATGATACAAAATAGAGAGAAAGCATTGCAAATGCACAGGTAGAGTTTACTTGGCTGGTCATAGCTGTCAGTTATGACACTGCAGAGAAATGTAGAGTTGTCTGACAGAGACTGCAGAGAATTGTTTATTTTGCTCAATAAACCGTTTTATATGCATGGTATCACACAGTACAGAGCATGCATTCATCAGCCAGCAAGCTCTCAGCTCTCACAAAACAATTTAACAGGATGCTGCCAACTTGAAATATTGAGAATCTGAAATCTTGCCCCTCTGCAACCCCCCGCAAACAAACAAACCCCCACAGCTTAGTTCTGCCATTTTTTTTTGTGATTTTTTAGATCAGATTTTCCAACCAAATAAAAATATTTGCTTTTCTATGGCTGTGTCAAAGTTCCACCCATTGGAAAATTGGCTGCATTAATAAAGGGCAAATTAGAAAGAACTAGCCTCTTTTATTTTATATTTGTTACTTGTAATAAAAAACTTGCTATTCATAGAAAATACAACTAGATGTTTGGAAAGAAGAGTGGCTTTTTCCTATGTGTAACTGTTCTTTAAACAGCCTGGTCTATAGGCCCAGCTGGCAGAAGCATTCACAGGCTTGCCAGACTCTAAACCACAACAAAATTACCAGTAATGCTATCAATTTAGATGCCAGTACTTCTGTTGAATGCACCTAACAAAATTACTCTAAAAGCATGTAATTTTTAAAAATAGGTTTCATTATTTAAACTTCATTGATGCAAGCAGTGGTTGGAGCACATAGAACAAGCTCTCTGGATGTTTAGCCTGAGCAAAAGAAAAAACAAAACATACCCACTGTGTGAAATTCAAATGTCCCACAGGAACTAAAGGCAGGTAAGAACTGACATTTCAGGGTATTGCACTCTGTATATTAGGGACATTTAAAATTTATCAACCAAATCTCCATGACCAGAATCTCTAGGGTTTTATAAGAATTTCTTGTTTATCTATATTCCCTAGAAGATCTGCAGGGCTAGAAATTAAGGAAAGAAGAATCTTGGCATGCCATTTTCTCACTATACAACAAATTTGTGTAATTATAAATAACATATATACACACCAAGTATCACATAAAAATTAACAGAATTGGAGACATACATGCCTGGTTCAATGCACAGATAAATCCAGGTGGCTATCAAACCCCATTTTGATTTCTCTTGGACTCCGTTTAATAATGGTAGGAAATTAAATTGGAACAATGCGTAGAATACCACAAGTTTATAATGAAATAATTTATTTCTTTCAGCATATTAAAAATACTCTGAGTTAGTTATTCTGAGATATTACAGCTAAAAGCCATGTACAAGACAACTGGGGATTTGTAAGAACCACTTTTTGGATTGAGTTATGCTTTTAACAACCATTTTGTAACTTTCTTTCTTACTATTATTACCATTTTATTGGCCAGTTTTGCTGTGGTTCACAAAATTTGAATCACCTCAGAATCATATTTCACACTCAGCAAATTTCGAATGTATCTTAAAAATTTCACAGATGTAAGCAGCACTCAGGAGCATACATTTTAATAGGTGTTCTCAAGCTTTTCACCAGCCACCCATCAGGGCAGCCACTCCATCACCACCCACCCACCCTTCAACTTTTCCTTCCTTGTGAGAATCAAGTGGCACGTCTGTGAAAACATGGCAAGCATGAACTTGGACAAACCTAACACTAGAATCTTTTTGTTTGTTTGTTTTTGTCTATTAATGACTCTGTGAAAGGATTAGAAACACTGTGCAGAGTCATCAGGGCAGGGGAGAGGCTGCAGCCCCCAAAGCTGCTCTCAGGACCCTAGTGTTTGATTGCCAAAAGCAGTGATTTGAACAAAGCTGACTGCACCCATGGTGTGCATCCTTGTCCCACTTTCTCTCTGCCTTCCTGCTCTCAAGATGAAGTCTGCAGAAGATATAACCACTACGCATAAAGAACATAAACACTACAATTTTTGCTAACAGTTTTGACCATAAACCTAAAGGGATGCATTCTGTAAATATGAAATGATCAGACTTCAGCTTTCCCAATCACAAAAGCAGCCATTCTTCACAAAATTTTCTATTGGATAGAGCAATAAGCATCATTATGTGATCTTCTCTAAAATTTCCTAAAATACAGATCAGATGGCAGGAAAAAACACATATGTTTCACAGACATTTTTAAGAGACCTGAAAATTAAATTATTGATCTTAATCTTGGTTTACTGTAATTTAAAAGCATAATTTATTCTTTCCTTAATATTATATCTTTAGCCAGAATATATATTTGTTTAAGTCTAGCTAAACAATAATTCAAAAAGAAAATGGGAACTACAGTTAAGAAGTGCCTTCGCAATTCATGAGATAATGAAAAATAATCTAATACTTTTCTATTTACAAGACTTGTCAAAACTGTCACCTGCACGCTTATTATCATAATTCAATCAGAAAATCATAGTGTACCAGCCTCTCTCATTTAATGGCTAAATGAGTTCTTTATGGTTTTACACCTCATAATCATCTCAAGAATGTCACCAGAGTGAAACTCTTAAGATGGAGGAGAAAGGGACAATTAATATGTGAGAAGTCCATCTACTTTGTATCAAGTAACTGTAACCTCTAACTTCTTCATGTATCTTATTATGATAAAAAAATGGAACCTTTATTTAAACAGAAAATCTTCGATTTCTGAATCTGGTAGTCAGAGCACCATCTGGTCTTTCTTTTTCTCTGAGTTTCTTTATTGAGCTTTCCCCAGGCTCCTTAGAAATTTCCCAGATGTATGTTTTCTCCAGTTCCCAGCCCTCTGTCTCCAGGGGGCCTAAAATGCCCATCATTACAATCAATCTCATCTGCACTAAGCCAGTGGAGGAAAATGAGGGAAGATTACTCAAGAGAGATCTGTGTCGAATGTTATATGATTTCCTATTACCTGCTTTCTGATAAACTTCTTGTTTGCCAGGAATTTGTCAGATGTTCTGTACTTATTGTCACAAGGGACAGCCATCCTAACTCAGTTCTTAAGAAAAATTTAGAAGGAAACTGATGCCTGACATTTATTTATACATAATGCTAACATTTATGCCCTGTCATTACTGTACTCTTTTTGGGCTGCTTTCTATTAAATCAACAGTACAAAATGCAGAGTTAGTTTTTTTAACCTAATTTACTTTATGTGCTTTTCTCCTAAATTGAATATATGTGACTGCAGACAATTTTCAGAATGCAAGTAAAGATTATACAGTATAATTCAAGCTGCAGTGGCAAGTGCTAAAATCTGAAGATAACCTACCCCTTCACCTTGTGATTTGTGAAAACACTACATCATTTCAGACATATATTGAGTCATCACCACAATGTTTCTTGCATAGAGTCTGTGTTATCATAATTCTAACCAGATTTAGCAAACAGAAAACTCTTTAGGTAATCTGATTTCATTCCCCAATACTGGAAATGCATTAATATAAACATCTGTCAGGTCAGAATACTCTGGCATAATTAAAATAACATGTCCTCAAGTTTCTCTTGAAATAATATATTATCTTTACATATTGAGGTAGAGTGGGAATTTAACCTATACCTAGAACTTTTCTAAACAGCAACCACAGGCAGTCATTTTATGCTGAGAAACTTCTTAGGTTATTGTTCTACATTGTAGTTTCTCCAACACCAAAGCAATTTTAAGAAAACACCTGCTCTCTCCAGGCACAAGGCATGCACCTGCCATTATGCAGTAAGACAACTCAACAGTGGGGATTGTTTGTTCATGTTTAAAACAGATTGCTCCGGAGTGTGACTCCACACAGAATCAGAGCAGCACAATTAAGAGACCATCGAACTGAGGCTAGGAGAAAGGTGTTTGAATAGGAACACCTTTACCCCTGGAGAAGTCTGATTAGGGGTTGCACAATTTGTCAGTGAGAAACAGTCCTTCATGGACCTGCTGACTACAGAAGACTAGGCGAGCATATAAATTCCAGGTGATGTTTGCAAAGGAGGCTCTATGCATGGGAGTCTGGATACAAAGGCCAGTGAAAGCTGGACATGCAATACTGAGCTACTTCGGAAATCCCAGCACCAGGGAGAAACATATGCCTTATGCTTATGCAGGTAACTTGAGATTGCATTCATCTCGCTCACTTAGAAAGGTATTAAAAAAAAAAAAAAAGAAACCGTAAAGAGTGCTAAATGAGAACAAGAGGATATCCAGGACTGAGACAGCCTGAAACAGATGCAAGAAGAGGGGAGGCAGGAGGGCAAGCACACAGTAAGACTGTCAGAGCTACTGAAGCAATGAAGAAGAAGAGAAGGAGGAAGAGGGAAAGACAGGCTTTAATTCCTTCTCCGTAAGCCTTGCCAATCTTCCTGTAATATAGAAATGCCCAAACTAATTTCTCAATGATCAGTCTAGCTTGTCAGTACTATGTAAGGACATGATGATTAGTGAGGACTAATTTATCCTGCTTTTCAGCCTCTATGAGTGTAGACATACCTGAAAAGCATGAATACACACAGTTTTAAATATATTTCATTAAAGTATGAGATGTGGCATGGCTTAAATAAAACTTGACAAATTTATAAACCACATCACCCTGAGTCTATGGGCCAACATCCTACATGTCAAGTTATCACAGAACAGCTAGTGAGAAAAAAAAATTACTGGCATAAAATATTTAAATTTTTAATAGCAATGTAAAATTGATGGATTCCAGAGCTTTTTCTGTGGTGTTTTGGTTTTGGGGATTTTTTTGGGTTTTTTAACATGTTCACCTTGTCAGCTGGATTATTTGTAACTATGGAAGGAAAGAACCTGACTCTCACTACAGACCCTTACCTGGACATTCATCCTGATTTTAGAATGACTGTTTCAAGACTCAGAACAGAATATCGAAGTTGAAGAATGTAAGGGTTTTCCTTTCTGCAAAAAGAATGCTTCTGGTAATTTATTCATTGGAGTATTTCTTTACAAATAACCAGCTGTAGCACAGCCAGCTGCTCAGGGTGGTACCTAGGAAGTTAACATGCACAGATACTTTTGAAGAAACAATACTAAGCAATTCAAATAGTGGAATCAAAATGCAACTTTCACTTGAGACAATCTTTGCAGAGCTGCTTCTTTGTTAGCTACTCGCAGTTTATGTTCTAAAGCTGTTCTCTTTTACAAACCCAGAAGGGACCCATTTGTGTCTCTGCTGTAACAAAAAGCAGGGCACGTACAGCGAGGCAATAATCAGCAACAGCAAATTTGTTGGCTTTCTTGGTGTGCTGTGGGGACTGGCCACCAGTAAGCTCACATAACACAGACACAACACAGGTGAACCAACTTGGGAATGCTACCATTATTTGCTTATCATGCATTATGGAACATCTTTTTTCTTCTCATCCGAAGGTGATAGGCTATAAAGTGGAGGATTACATTTATAATTATGCTATTTCACCAGTAATGTATTCAGTATATAATAAACAAACAAACAAAAAAAAAAAAAAAGATGGAAAGGCTGTTCTTATAAAAGACTACACATTGGGACTTGAGGCCATATGTGAGATCCTGATTTAGATTAAACAGATGTCAACATCTTCCAACTTCACTTGATCTCATAAGACCTGCTCCACTTGCATTAATGTGGAAGAATGTGCACTCCTTCAAGGAAAGTTGAATGCAGGCTTTTTCTAGCAAGAAAGATAATGGGAATATGTTTTGTCTGGAAAAATACAAAGATAATGCCACTTTGCTCACCCTCAGAATTCCAGAAGGTTTTAAATTTATCTAATTCAGAACTATTTTATATAAAAACAATATGTTAAATAATAAAATAAATAAATAAATGAATAAAACAAAACCAGAAACATTTGTCAGTCTGAGAAGTACCCAAAAAAGAAAGGTAACACAAAGCAGTTGATATTACTCATACACCTAGACCTTGATAAGAGTAAGGAGCAGCAAGTAATGAAGGGATGAAGGGTCAGGAACACAGATCTCCAGTGAAAGCATTTGAATGATTCATCTTTGAAATTTTATCAAAGCAGGAAGTTACTGACAATTCAGCATCATCAGTTTTACTGAATTTTCAGAGAAAAAGGAAAAAAAAGTACCTCTTCATGGAAGTATTAAGGATCCGATTACTGACATTGAAGGGAATAACATCCATGTGCAGACTCAAATTTATGTAAAAAAATCTTAATCTAGCTTTAAGCAGACAGCAGCATGTCAGCTTGGGTTTAGAAATATAGTTTTTGTCCTTTACTGGGACAAAAGCAAAGCATTTCAAATATTATTGCAATATGTCCCAGGGTCTGTATTCCAAATATAAGAGTTCAAATTTGGGCTGCTTTGGTTTTAACTAGTATTTCTCTTTCCTCCTATTCGCTTTCTTTTTTTCTGGTCAAAAGTAAAAAAAGAACTTTGAAATCCCAAAAACACTCAAATGTTATCAGAATTAATCCATATCCTTGAAGCAGCATATTTTGAAGACAATATATGTAATTAAAATCTTTTTAACCAGTATCCTAATATTTTAATTTTTTCCTAGCACATGCCTGTTAATGTGCGTTTAAGCGTGTACAAGGAAAGGTCAAAAATAGGTAAGTGTAATCTTTAATTAAAGCAGCACTGACAAACATTCCATCAACTTGGTTGACAATCCCACTGAGTAGAAAGGGATTTCTGAGAGGGTTCTCATTTAAACCCTTCTCATAAGTCAATGTAAAAGTACAGGAGTTTTTTTTTCTTCTTCTCTCAGATCAGTTCACCAATCCTTGAAGAAGGATATAATAAATCAATAACACTTGCTAGAGTAATTGTTTACCACTTACTAAGACGACAGACAGCACTGACAAGGTCTAAACTCATAAGCACACATGATATTGAACAGCCTGAGCACAGACACAGGAAAAAGTCACGTTGAGACAACACCCATGAGTGTGAGCTAATGAACAGTTTTAGGTGACATTAGACTCTTTTTAGATGTATTTCCATAAGGAAACGTTGGCTTCAGCCTGTAACTGAGCCCTCTGCAGGGAGACTTGCAGGACTGTCTCTCCTATGATCACCAGACAACAGTGCACACAAAGCTTCCCTGGGAAGTTCACAAAGCCACTGCTATCCCAACTCTGAAAATCTTCCACACAGCAAACAAGCAGTATACTTCATACCTTGAGACAGAAATGTTACTTATCGAGAACAGTGCAAAATAATCCAATACTGGTCAAAACAAGAAGGTTTTACACAAATTTCTTTAATAACTTAGGAATTTGATCATAAAATCATACCTACCTCAGTGTGATGGTATAGGCATCCAAGCAAAATGTGGAACATTTCCAAAACACAGTACATTTATAATGGAACCCTGTTGGGGTGTCCTGGCAAACCTGCCAGCCCAGGGTTTGGGGGGACAGATCTGCGCCTGAGAGAACCCCCCCGGTTTATGGCATCTGTATACAAATGTGTATTGGTTCTCCCCAGTTCCCCTCGGGTGTATGATATCCCTATACAAATTCATGTGATTTCTCCCCTCCCCCCGCCGTGCCAGAGTGTCGGGTTAGCCCCGGGTTCTCTCCCTCCCCATTGGCTGTTGCTGTAAGCCCCGCCCCCCAGTCCCCGGGACTGGGAGAAGCGAGCGAGCCCCAGGCAGACGGCTGCAGGGGACGGACGAATAAACACCTTCAGGTCTCCCAGCGTCTCCGTTCTCGCCCTCCTTTATTTCTGGGGTCCCGAGGGTCCAAACTAAACTCTACGTGGATGTGCTGCACACCCTAGAGGGATCCAACGGCCAGATAAAGGAAAATCACAGGTAGCATAGCCGGCTTTTAAAGTCTAGTCTGAATTCTGCCCTCCTGCTGCCCAGGGTCTTGCCCCCGTGCCAGCCGTGGCAGGCAGAGAGACAAAGAGACAGAACCCAGTTTACAACCTGAACTTTTCTGAAACTAATATTATTTTCTACATCATCTTTGGTAAGAAAATTCTGTGCCAAATCCTATTTTTTTGACATTAGTATCAGAAGCAATAATCATGGCAATTATGCAACTATTTAATAAACCTGCCTCTGAAAACTGCTCCTTGTATGAGACTGCCAGAGTCTACCAATGTTCATATTTGTGATGTAGCATGATAGTGCTGGCCTGAGAGCAGAAGACAAAGACATATTGCATAATATGCATTTCTTGCCAGGATGTACTTTTAAATGTATAGCTGGATGATTTAACACTGTGATAATCTCATTCTTATTAATGCAGCGATCACAGTTGCAGTCTCAATTTATGAGACTCATTCATTCACATCCATCAAGCTGCTAAATCTTTGATCGCCACAGTGTTTTCTAAAAGAAATGTATTCAGAGTAATTTTAAATTTTAATGCCAAAGTATATTGCATTAGAAACCTCTCCCAAATACAGCATTTTCTTCTCAGTCAGTTTAAAATTGCTTACTCATTTTACATTTTCCTTTGCTTGGCGCAATCCACAAAACATTTCTACTGACACATTCAGCTCTCAAGCAATTGAGACCCACCATGTTTCTAATGCCATGCTTTTCCTGATGAGCTATTAGAGGTTTATGTTAGTCCTAGCCATGCAAAACATAGTGTTAAAAAGTGGTGCTTGTTTAAATAAACTCTCATT
Organism: Struthidea cinerea; assembly: GCA_013397865.1. NCBI lineage: Eukaryota > Metazoa > Chordata > Aves > Passeriformes > Corcoracidae > Struthidea > Struthidea cinerea. Next base: position 871,460 of record VZTI01003848.1, on the reverse strand, counting down.
TGTATTTTTATCCAGAACAGGACACTAACGATATTCAAAAGGACATGCTTTTTGATCACAATCAAAACATTTTTTAAACATTTTTCTGTTGATCATTGTGGAACCCATCCAGCTCAAAATTGTGCTTCTTATTCTTAACCCAGAGTATCAAAGCTGGCGATGTATATCCCAATTTGTAAAGCATTTAAGGACATGTTTTTCTTTGTGTATGCACAAAAAGCACTTTCCTAAGTTGAAAATAAGGACATTCATAAAAGTGAAAGCATTNAGACACCTGTCTTTTAAACCAAGACAGACAGTTAGTGGCTACACTGCTGAAATGCAGTCAACACAAGCACATGCTAAAAGTAATTGATTTAAACACACTGTTAAATCAGAGCCTGAATTACAATTGCAGAGCCAATTTCCATCTCCTCAGCATTACAATTTATACTGTCAGGTAGCAAAGACTTACTAAAGGGTCTCTGATCCCTTTATCAGCAGCATTTATTGTGGTCCATTGCTCATGCTAAAGTGATAAAAGCAGTCATTTATCTGAACAGAATATCACATGTACCATCACTGCACTGAGCCCAAATGTAGAATCATAAAACCATATAATAGTTTTTGTTGGAAGGGGCCTTAGGGATCATCAAGTTCCAACCCCCTACCATGGGCGGGGATGTCCCTCACTGGATCAGGTTCTGCACAAACGCCTGGAAAGTAATTTGTGCTAGAAGGCAGCCACATCAGCACACAAAAGATGCAAAAATGCAAAGAAGCCTTTTGAAGCCATTGGTTTCTGAAAAAAGAAAGATCTACTGGGGAACCCCAACGTTACCACTGATCACAGTCACAAAAATCAAAGATCAGAGACCTGCTGATTCACAGCACATACCACATAGTATCTTTGTCTGCATTTCCAGGACTAACTGATTTGCAACCATGTATGTTTTATTGCAGTACAGAGTTTAGGATTTCAAGATCTATCCAAAATGGTCAGAAAACAGAACAAAGCTGACTGTATCTAAGCAAGTCTTTCTTTGCAGAGACGGCGAGTCAGTCAGTTCAGTGGATATCGAGAAATAATGCCTTGCTGCCATCTAGAGGCAATCCAGACATTCCCATTCTTACCCTCAGATAAAACCTTTCCTGGTTCTCCTGTTCAAAATGTAGACATTCTCTATTGAGGTACAAGGATAAAGTAGATTAATCTCAAGTTTGTTAAGCAGGCAATGGAGTAAACCAATGCTCTGTGGAAAATGGGTATCAGTTAATAGTCAGTCAAATATCCAGCTCCTTCTATTACCAACACTGTTATAACGAAACCCAAAGACTGTGACATCCTGCAATACAAGGATCTCCTTCAGAGGCAACAAAAATCTACAGTAAATGTAAGCATGTATATTTTACTACATACAGGTAAAAACTTGATTAAAAAATATCAAAGATGCAAAACTACGTCTAGAGGTACAGTTGGACAGTCTGAAACCAGAAATACAGATCCCATCTTTTAATCTTTAATAAAAGGACAAAAAATATTTCAAAGAAGTCTCCAGAATTTTATTTTCACTATTGCTACACTAAAATGCTTGCTGGCTTCTTGAGTGTTGAAATGTTGCTTGAGAAAACAATTTGAACACACAGCTATGAAGAAACTCTAGACATTTTAAGTAAAAGCCTCTGTCTTCATTTATTTCTATAACTTTTATTCACATTATCATTTTAGCTGAAATTTTCCATGATGGGTGTCTGCACAGACTGATAGTTTTGGGGAAGTTTTGTTTTTAATATTCAGCCTTCTTGTTTTGATGTAGGTAAGTAAACAATTTATAAAGAAACTTGAGAGAGTTTGGAGGGGATGGTGGCGGAAAGGTCCTAAAAACTATTAGTTTAGTTGTCACACTAGTAAATTCTAGTGCTTCCTAAACGTCAAAGGGGAGCTTTAAATTTCCTAGGGAGTTATCACTCACCCTGTCTACCTTTTGAAAGACTGGAGTTCACCTACATCTGACCAAGTTCTACAGCCATGAAATAAGCTGTCACTTGCATGTGTCCAGCAGCAATTTTCAAAGAGCTTAGTAGTTCAATTCTCCAAAGAGTCTGTCTAGAATGAGTGTCAAAGCTCCTAGAAACAAAAAACAAAGGACTGTATTCATAGACCATTGTCATTATGCACATTCCAGCCAGTTCATGCGGGATTTTCCCTAAAACTATCAAAGAGGTTATTCAGAGGATACTGGAAACCAATCAAGAGTAGAATTACTAGGAAGTGTATTCTCAAGTGTCTCAGCCACTCCTTTTTTTTTTCCTTGCATTTTTTCTGTTCCTTTTTTTCTTTACTCCTAGTTTTTTTTCCTTGCTTAAAAAAAAAAAAAAAACCAAAAAAAAAACCACAAACAGAGGTTTTCTTCAATATTTAATCCCTGCTTGAAACAGACAAGAACCTGCAGCAAATTTCAGAGACCAAGCTGATTTATCCAGGATGCAATGATGATACTGGGACAAGTACAAGGAAGCTCAGTGCAGTCATTACACAGGAACTGCATCCATTCTGCATGTGACATTAAGCTCATTTATTAGCTACTCAGCTTGTCCCTTTTTAGTGCCCATGAAAAATTGAAGACATGGATGTAACTCAGCTCAAATTCTGTTCTAGAGAAAAAGAGAAATACACAGTAGGCTGAATGGGGAGGAAAACAGCCTCCATGAGAAGAGGGCTAAGTACAAGATAGGAATGATAGTTGTGACTGAACTGCAGCCTCTTCATGACAGTATGCTTAGAATACTATCTAACTTTATTACTGGCTAGGAATACCCAATCTGCATGACAGTCTCATAAAAAATAGCCTTCTCATGAAATCTGTTTTTCAAAGCATTGAAAATACCCAAAAAACTGTCCTTTTTGCATGGGGAGGTTGAAATGACAGCCACCTCACTACTGTCAGGAGAAATGTAGTTGCATTTACTCTGTATCTTCAGGCAGGCTGCTGAGGACTTCAGGTCTCTGCTTTCCTTATCAGGTATTTTTAATCATATGTGCCTAAGCAACCAGCAAAACTGAGACCAGCACTTTGTTCACTTCCTTAGCCTTCCTAAAAGTGATCTGTGACTGCAATTACTGCCTGGTTGTTCAGCTACTGTAGGTGCTAAAAAGTTAGAAGCAGAGAAACTCTTCAGCCTTTTTTCAATATCCTGTGAGAAGACTGTCTTTCTTATGTAAACTATTTTAAACAAGGTCACAGTTTTATAAACTTCTTGCACCTGCAGGTTGTTTTGCAAGATTGTTATGGTTTTCACTTTGAAAATATTTTGGAATAGGTATCTTAAAACTTGACCAATCCTCTCAAGGGGTGGATGGCCGAAGAACCAATTACCTATTGCCATTCAACACACTTTTGCGAACTATCCTATAAAAGTAGTTAGAAAATTATTAAAGAAGAAGCTTCGGCTTCCACTTGTTCATAAGCCTGGACTCTGTGTCGCTTTCTTTACCCGTCTCAGACGTGACAGCGACATGCTACTGATGTGAAAGGCTTTTGTCTTTCTGTCTGCAGAAGATGATTCAGCTGACCATAACTTTCTGGATGAGCAGTCTAGAAAACAAAGGTGTGCTCTCTGGCAGCTCTTAAAACATGAGACACAGAAGACAGACCAGACAGCTACAAAAGGCAAAAAAAAGCAACAAAAAAGTGCCATTGCATTCAAACACCAAACAGCCAGAAAAAGATTGGATAGAGTACCAGCCAGAAAGATGCTCTGAACTGTGAAAAAGGAAATTATTTTTCATTGTTTGTTTCACACTGTGTTCAGGACAACAGAATTTTCCTTCTTTGAAATGATCACCATTACCTGAAAGAAATATGATTCCATTATCAGTTTATTCCCCTCTTGGGAAGAACACATAAGCCTCTCTAAAAATGACTGTCTGAGTCAGAAGTATGAGGTCACTCTATTCTCTGACATAGACAGTATCAGTTCATAAAGAGGAATTTCAATGAAAGGATAATCTGTTTATCAATATGTCTTAATACTTGGCATTATCATTGACTTCTCCTCCTGGGGCTTACCTTCTACAACAGATTTAACAGACTTAATTGTTCTCCCCCATATTGCACATTATTTTAAGGACTGAACTCAACTGAAACTGCCTCAGCTGTAGTTTCAGATACTTAAGGCAGTCACTGGAATAGTTATTCTATTTTGTCAGAGCTTTTCTCAAATTCCTTGGGTGATACCCTGAGTTGGCAGTAGTTCGGTGACTCTAGAGCTGAGAAGTGAGAGGCAGCAAAAAATCCTGTTGTAAAGTATTTATACTTATTCCCTGACTTTGGAGGAACGGAGCTGTTGCCAGCTATTAGCTCTTCTTGGAAGCACTTAAGAAAACTGTTTCTCACTCTTGATTCTAAAAAAATACCCACAGAGTTAGATGATACCAATATCCAGAAGCTTTGCAATCTCTAGCTGGCAGTGATACATACCACTGCTTCCTCCCTCTGCACCACCCCAGCTGCTGTGTACTTGTATCAGTTGAACCAGCCATGGCATTTGTTGGGCCTTCCGTGTAAGAGAAGCTGGAGCATTAATCTAGCAGAAAATTAGTTAAAAAAAAAAAAGGTGGCAGGGGGTGTTTTGTCTTGGCTTATGGAACTCAGCTGGCTCCCATAAATGTGTGACAGGCACCAAAGCTGGCATGAGGGAAGGGCAGAACTGTGGAGCCAAGGAGCGGTGAAAAGGCAGAAGCAAAGAAATGGAGTGAAAACCATCTTTCAAATACAACAAAGGTTTCCTAGGTCTAGACCCTAAATCTACAGGGCTCACAACCCTTTTCCTACAACAGCTTTTCCTAATCCAGCAGGTGAGTCAGTATCATGTTCACTTACCTCATCCTTGCATATCTGGCAACCAAATAAAGTAACTTGGCATGAAAAATTTTGGTTATATTTCTGGTATTTGCTTCGAAGACATGCCAGTATTTCAGAATAACACTTTCTCTGCAATTTGGTGCACTTCAGAGAAGCAGGAAGATGATGTGAATTCAGTTTATTATCAGTATGGATCATGAAATTGGTTCCATTTCCAGAGCTGCAGAAAAATCAGTCAAGCTAACCTACATGCCATGAAACTATCACATCAGAAGAAAACTTCCCAATAAGCCTGCATAGAAAAGAATAGTATTTAGTAATGGTAATTGGAAATGTGAATGAAATTATTTCCTCTCAGATGCCATATGAATGTGTGAAAGTTAATAGTGACATTGAGATACAACTGCTAATCATTGCAAGGTCCTTTTCATTGTATTCAATCAACCATTTGCTATCAACTGCTTCCCTAGTTATTTCAGGTCCAACATTATTTTCAAAATAACTCTCAAACTGTTTTTCTTCTTCAAACAAATTCCCCTTAGATTCCTGTTACATTGAATGGTAATTTTGGACTAAAAGTAAAAAAGATATGAAGCTTCAAGAGTGACTTGCAAAGAAAAATGAAGTCCTGGTCATTGCTCAGGGTAGCTGTGACACCAATATGTAGGCAATAAAAACTGATTTATAAAATGTAACTAATCATTAGACACTAACGTGCTATCAAGTTGAATGGTCATTTGTTTTTTCTTTGGAGTATTTTCTTTGTGACAAGGTACAGCTGTCAGAGCTTCAACAGATCTTGATTTTTTTGGCAGAAAAAAACAACAATCTGCAGTTCACTGAATATTTTCCAAGCATATTCCCAGTTGCTGTAGAGGTAGTAGACATTCTGGAGACACTCCAGCTGAAGCTAAAACCAAGCAGTTCTTGGCATTGCAAAAATTATTTTGATACTGTCAAACACTCTATTAGGATCCAATAGTAAATTACAAAAATTCTGCTTCAAAGGTTTCACAAATCCTTCTTTGGAGTTGATCTGAAGCCTCCAAAACACAAAAGTGTTGCAATATGGGCATACAATAACGTCAGAGCTATGAATGTCTGAGATCTGCCACCATCTGCATCATACTACCTGTGGAGCAGTATCATATTAGGTCAGAAAGATGGGCTGTCTTCTAGCAGTCGAGTACAAGAAAGTTTTGGATATTCCTGTACTTTGCAAAATGCTTGTTGCGTAATTCTTACAGAACAGTCTGTTCAGTGATCCTGACAGAGTGGGTGCTCAGGACATGCAGCCAGGAGGCTGCCATTTGTGTGAACTTAATGCTCAGATTTGATTCATATATTGATCTTGTTATTTAACTGAAAGAGTCAAATTCCAAGCAGTGTTTAGCTGCAGTTGGTCAGCTATGTTGCAGGATATTTGCATACTCTCCTGTTGGGGTGTCCTGGCAAACCTGCCAGCCCAGGGTTTGGGGGGACAGACCTGCGCCTGGGAAAACCCCCTCAGTTTATGGTATCGCTATACAAATGTGTATTGGTTTCTCCCTTCCCCCCGCGGTGCCAGGGGTGTTGGGCTGGCCCTGGGTGCTCTCCCTCCCCATTGGCTGTTGCTGTAAGCCCCGCCCCCAGTCCCCAAGACCCGGGAGAAGCGAGCAGCTTTGAGCCAGACTGCTGCCGGGGACGAGCGAATAAACACCTCCAGCTCCTCCAGCGTCTCTGTTCTCGCCTTCCTTTGTTCCTGGGGTCCCGGGGGGGTCAAACCCAGATCCCCATGGATATAGCTGCTTCACCCGAGAGAGGGATCCAGCAGCCAGAGAAAAGAGAAATTACAGACAGCTTGGCCGGCTTTTAAAGTGTGGTCTAAAATCTGCTATTTTGCTGTGCTAGCTCGGAATCTCACCCCCGAGCCAGCCAGCCACGGCAGGCAGACAAAGACACACTCTCCCAACTGGATGCACTTACAGACATATCCAACAAGTGTTGTGCAACTCAAAGGAAAATGCAGCTGTTTCCCACAGCGCATGAAACCTTAGGGTTTGCATTCTGTGAACGTTTAGAATTGACAGACTATCTGGACAGCAAGGAGAGGTGAAAAGGAGAAAGCTTGTTTGAAACAAATTCATTTAACAGTTCAAAACACTTCACACTATTTACCCCAGCCTTAATTATAATTGACTCTGAAGGACAGATTTTGCACAAAAGCGTGCTGAAGAGATTTAATCTGTTTTAACACTCATGGGCATAAAGCTCTTATCATGGGATATCTAGGGAGGGATAACATTCACTATTAGAAAAACCAGAATATACACAAATGCTATAAAAGCCTTATTGTCTTGTCCCAAAAATAAATTCAGGAGAGCTTAAAGGTCTTTTTCAGTCTAAATGATTCTATGATGCTGAGACACAAGCCCTCATTAACATATTTCAAACTCATAAGGGCTTATAAAATCCCACATATTATATGCAGTAGTCCTTCTGACACTGTACAAAGATAGTTACTAGCATCTGGAGTGATGATTCTATTTGTGACTATTTCTGACACTTGAACTGAACCTTATCTGAATCCTGGTCCTTAAAACATATTTTCTTTAGATGCTGTGCCTTTACAAGGATGTTGCTCTCATCCAGATACAGTTGTTCCAACCATGTCCATGCATATTAGAACATAATCTTGGATATTACAAAATAAAATAAAACTAAAAAGCAAACACCTACAGCACTTTATTAGCATGAGGTCTTGCCATGGTTTAACATAACAGGCAGTGAAATACCACACAGCTGCTCACTACCCAATTCCCTTACATCATCCCAGAGGGATGGGAGACAGAACTGGGGAAGCAAATGTCAAATTTGTGGGTTGGGATAAAGAGACAGTTTAACAGGACAGAAAAGGAAGAGGAAATAATAATAGTAACACCAATACTACTAATAATAGGATTAGAATATACAAAGCAAGTGATTCATCACCTGCTGAATGATGCTCAGCCATACCCAAACAGTGGCCCTGGACCAGCTTTCATCGTAGTGAGAGTGCCATTATATGGTATGGAATATCCCTTTGGCCAGTGTGGGTCAGCTGTCCGAGATGCATCTTCTCCAGATGGGGTGGGATGAGACAATGAAAAGTTCTTTACTCTGTCTAAACATGGCTTAGCAACAACTAAAACATCAGTCTGTTATCAGCATCACTCTCATCTTAATTCCAAAACACAGCACTATACTGCTAGTGGGAAGAAAATTAATCCCAGCCAAACCTGGGACAGGTCTCCATCTCCTCTTCATTCAACCAATGGTTATCAATGAACTCAAAGCTTTCTGCAAGCCAGACAGACATGTTATTTCATCTGTCATAATATCAAGATGTAAAACTTTCACCTCAAAATCTAGAAGTATTTCCTTAACAATTATTTCTATACTGAACCAGCTCAGCCTTTAGTCTTTGGCTCCTTTTTTTTTTTCTGAATTGTGGAGCCGTTCAACTGTCAAATCACAATAGATGAGATTCCCTAAAAAAGGTAAGCAATTCCAGACTAAACCTCTCATACTGATTAACATCTTGTAACTAGTAGCTGTCATTAATAACTAATACAGATATAGTTAATATTATTTTCAATGGGAAAAATCATATTGCACTTTTGAAAATTTCATCCAGCTATTTCAAATTTTGCTTTGGAGTCAGCTATTCACTTTAGTTTTAAAGAAAGTTTTTGAAGCTAGTCCTGTTACCAAACATTCACATTCTGATAAAAAAAATCGTAAAATTATTTTACATACAAAATACACTTTTTACAGCTCTTATACTAGATTGTATAAAAATGGCACCCCAAGACTGTTAGTCAGGACAAATACAGAGATACCATCTCATTCATAAAAGCAGAATAGGGAAATTTATTTTTAAGTAGGACCCAAATGTATTGTTTGCCAATTTATAAATTTTTACACATCATTTTCCCATCTGTAAATGAGAAATGTTGTTTTCAATTTTGCAAACAGCTAAATAAACATATCTCTTTTGAGCTTTATGTCTTTAGAGTAGAAAGAACTCACAGAGCCAAAGTACTAGCCCCGTGCATTAATACTTCTGCTGATCTGGCACCTAAGACTGATGTTCAAGTTATACACAATATCAAGATTAAAATCTGTAAGGAAAAAAAGATGGAATAAGTCAGGCTCATGGCCATTAATCTTTCATTTCTTGAGCAAGTCTTTTGCAAAATACACTTAAGTCAATTATGGTTTCAGATAGAAAAAGAACAAATATAGAAAGTTATCTTCAGTTAAGAAGATTTGAAAGTGAAACACCTAGATCCTACAACAGAAAGCAAGCACTGATCATAAGTAGTTAATTCAAGGTTTTAAAATAGTAGTGCATTTCATATTAATATTGAAATAACACTACGGCAGTAAGTTGCTCAATAGGAGTATTTGTAAATATTGACAATAATTTTAATATTGTGGTGAATATTGACTTTTAGAAATCTTCTATTTCCTGAGAATCCTGTTGATTACTTCATGTGTAGGAATCTACTTGCATCAGACAGTAGAAAACTTGCTTTTCCACCCAGTTCTATTTATTGGTTCATTTGGGAGTGAAATTATTTCTTTGTTCTTGTGGAGAGTCACAAGGTACCTTTGGAACACCACGGGAAATTCTGAGAACAAGGTGCACATAGGGTAGCAAATCATATGGAAGAAAATATCCAGTGAAACAGGCAGTTCTCTCTACTCAGCTTTTCATACTTGGATGCTGGCAGTAATTGCTGACCAGTGTACTGAGAGTTATTGCAGTCCTGCCTGATGGCTCTGCAGTAATATACTCCTGATAATCCTAATAAAGTACAACAGGTGAAATTTTCTATCTTCTTGTGGGGAAAGGAAGTGATATTTATTCTAAATCAACCTCTTTAATAACAGGATTTTAAAATGTCTTCACTAATTAATTCTAGCTGCTTGAAGGATTGTTTGGGGCTTTTTTTCTGTTAATTATGACAATTTTCTAACCTCATCTAGCTCTGCTATTTTTTGCTAAAACCTAAAAGCACTGCTGCCACAGAGAAAACTTTGATGCTTTGCAGCTTCTTGTATTTTTATTTAATTTCTTCTCCTCAAGAAGGTCTTACATTAATGTCTGAAGCATTTAATGTCAGTTTACTAGTTAATGTTCAGGTAATGGAGCAAAGCACAAACTTCTGACAGAGCGCTTGGTCAGGAGCTACTTCAGAAATGTATTGCCAAACACAAAAATATTTAAATTAGAACAACTCTCATTTTAAATAGAATATTATATGCCTCCGAGGGGGAAAAAAAATTGAAAACGCTCAAGTTTTAGATGATAATAATAATAAATAATAATATTATTATTATGTGGGTTCTAATCTGTATTTTGGAAGGTTGGACAAACTGCTGAAAACTTACAAAAAACCAAAATATTTCCTGATTTGGTTTCAAAAGAAAAAAGAGTTCATTCTCTGTTGAATTACTTTATTAGTAAAACATGTTCATTTAAAAAATGTTTTAGTAAAACATGTTCAACACGGTCTTGCAAGCCTAACATCAAGCATAAAACGCAACTGGATATTGCAGGAATGCAAACAGGCAGAAAAAATTCTTGTGATTTGGGTAAAAGAGCTAAACCTTTTAATTATCCAAGGACAGAAATAAAACTGGAGGTGATTGGGCTGCTCTGCATTGTTATAGAAATGCATGAGAACAGCATGAAGCTGTCGAGGGAGAATTTAGGTATTTAAGCCTATTGATGCTAAACTTGCCTTTCTAATTACCCTCTAGTCATCCTAAAGATGTAGATGCTGGAATTCCCTGGCTCTTTGGACCATGGGTTGCAAACTAATCCTGCAATCTCTTTAGGATAAAATTTGGAAAGCACCAGAAGAGAAAGCTTTAGAGTACTGTCACAGAAATACTAAGCTTGGAAGAGAAATCTCTATAAGATTAAGAAATAAAGAGTAGTGATTGTGAGAGCTTGGGAAACTAATCACCCAAACTTGGATGCAATACAAATGCCATCGTTAAGAACTGAAGGCTTAGGTAGTCTTGAACCTGCTGTAAGACAGATTTCTTTAATAAATATCCAGTGAACCAATGAAAATTAATGCTGCTTTGGACATAGGTTTAGCAAGAATCAAGGTCTTACAGAACAGATTTTCACAGAAAATAATCTTGGCTATAGTGATCATATACTGAATCAGTCTTTATCGAACTGCAAGACACACAACAGGCCCACCTATGACTAATGTTTGCAATTGTAGAAAGGAACTAATGAAAGCACACACAGTGAATTAGGAATGCAAAGCTTTTAAAACACAGAAAGTAAGGAATTACTTTAAATCAAAGGGCAGGCACTACTTAGGGTTTAAATTGCAAGGAAGAAAAAACAAAAGAAGCTAATAGAAAAAGCTTATGAGGCTTCCTTCAGTGAATTAGCTGCTTTTGTACACATGCAAATCTACCAAGAACAAAGAGAGACCACTGTTTCTCAGAAGTTACAGGATACAGAAAAGCAGAAAACAGGTAAATTTTTGGAACTAGACTTCATTTACCATTAAAATAATCAGCACAAATTCTTTACAACCAATAAAGGAGCACGGGGAACAAAAAATGTTACAGTGTGCAAATACAGAATTTACTACTAAATAGAGTTTTATTAGAGATTAACATTACTCTGATCTGATTACAGTTCTGATCCACATATTAAATGCATATTTTGTCTCCATTTTCTATAAAGTTAATGATGAGGACATTAGTGGAGTAAGGAGCAAAAATGAAGGTAGTGCATAAGAAATTATGACACCTGAGGGAGAAATAAATGTTAACATTCTTAATATCTCATAAAGGAAAAATACAGCAGGCTGGATAGTCCAGGTTAGAATATAGGAATATGAAACTGTCAAATGAAATTGACACTCCAATTGCTAGAATTCTTGGGGGCAGTATGTTATGACTGGAGAACAGCAAAGGTAGAACTAAATTCAAAAGAACATGAACAAAGACAACTTCTGGAACCATTAGACTTAATAGACTTAATAAACTGATTTACAAAAAAATACCCAGAATAGAATTTGAAGGAAGTGTTAAAGGCAGACAGATAAATGAAAGGCAGTCTAAATTATAATGTGGCTTTATCAAGAGTCGATAGTCTCAAACCAATCCAATATCTCTTTTCAAAAGTTATTTGCTTTATTAGACAGAAGAATATTATTTATCAGATATTTAAATAAGGCATTTGATTCATTCTCCCTGCAGAGAAAATTTGCTAAAGGTGGAGAAGCCAGGTGCTAATATTCCATTTCTAAAGCAGCTGATGTGGCCAGACAAGGAATGAGGATAGTTTACTAGGTGTCTTATCAGTCCTGTGTAATAAGCTACTAAAAGAACTTCAGGAAAAGTATACATGAAATAAGCAGACAATATAAAGTTGTACACGATTATCATTATTACAAAGACTAGATCATCTTATAAAAGCATTAAATTACTTATGATTTAACTGATAGAATGAAATAAAAATTAATAGTAGGAAAAGCAGATTCATGCCACTGGATGATGACTATGAATAGTGATTACTGAAGTTACGAATGGGCTAATAAATTCACAAATGCGTGGGGAAAGATATTTGTTGTGAGAGGAAGCAAAAGGCCTAATCAGAAATATTGTGTATGGTTCTGGACAACGAGTTTCAGTGAAGTTTTACTTTAATTGGACTATCTGCTAAAATGATTAAAATTATTAGAAAGAGCTAAGTGGGGCAATATCAGCACAAGATTAAATGATAATAAATCAGCTATAAATGCATCTTCACAACAAATTCAGGAAAAGGCTTCCAAATAGAGTAATGACAGCAGCAAGAAAATTCTATTATTTCAAGATGAAGACTTATAAGTTATATATAACATTGTATAAGTAGATAGAAGAGTTCTTTGTGATAAGAACTCTTGTTCCTCTTACAAGGAACAAGAGTTTCCTCTTGTTTCCGTCTTTCCTAGATGGCTACATATGTCTGAGTTACATACATACATGGGACTTATCCAAATCAAGCATCCAGGTGGGCTGGTAATCATCACGAGACAGAGTATATAGAAAGGAATTCCTTCCTTATGGAGGGTCTGCAGCCTTCAGTGGCTTTTGGGTGGGGTTTTTTTCATGTTCACCACCACAGCATGCAGCATAGACTTAACTCCAATGGTGGTTTAATTTCTCTGAGAGAATGTTAGTGCAGTGGACAGGACATAAATGAGTATTCACATTGTCTGAGACTCATTACATTTGCGCCTTTGCCCTTGTACCACAAACCTTAACATTATATGGTAATGGGAAACATTTCAATACGAGTGGAACACAATAGCACGTTAGCAGACGTTTTCAAATCTCACTGAACTGGCTGTCTGCATGGCTGCACACAGCTGTTTCAGACTGGGCATAACACTAAATGTTGCCTTCCTGTGTAATGGTGGAGTGCGAGAGAGAACACCATCCAACTCACCAACATCAGACAGATGCTCAAAAGCAGGGAGTGCCCAAATCACATTGAATTTCAAATCTGGATACAACTGAAGCAATCCATATATATACACATATACATATATATATATACATACATATATATATGTTTATATTCCACATCAAATTAAGGCAAAAGAGGGGAATCGGCAAAGGAAAAAAATTGTCAGGAAATTGAGAGGAAAATGAGCAACATTGAATTAATTGAAAATTCACCATCAATAAATGGGGAAAAGCTGCATCAACTCCCACTATTGCCTTTATGAATGGCAACAGAGAAAAAAAAAAGATAATTAATTATACAAAATTTATTTTTTGCTGTTTTAAGTTACCATTTGTGAAGTTTTCAGATTGTTATTTCTGATGCCCTTTCCATACATTTCTCACTGTATTTAAAAAAGTATAGTACATGAGGAAACAGTTCTCATTTCATTTCTTTTTCTAACCCATGTAAACAAACATGGGATCCACTGCGATTGACAAATTTGCAAGGGAGACGGAGCAGAATCCTTGGTGAAACAAACTGAATACTTGCAGCAAGTATGTCTAAGTGATGGTGACAGAATCATGTTGAGTGCAAATGGCTATTGAGACCCAGGAGTTTTCTTCAATTTAGGACCCAACCCAACAATCTCCCCCATTCCATCACCAGACAAGTAGCTTAGTGGGCTGGAGGGTTAGATATCATGGGGCAAGGTGAACCCTCCACAATCCCCGTTAAATCCCTAAGTGACCTCTCTAGAGCTGTCACAAAAGCCATGTGCATACAACCGTGCACAAATGAGGACCCCATGATGTCCCACTATCTGCTACAGTAGATTTCACAATGTTAAAACCATTGATTAGAGGAGCCATGGCAATGCTTAAACCTTAGCTAGCTGCAAAATGAGATGAGATAGAAAGAGATAATTAATATAATAAAACAACTCCCTAAATGGGTGGAATTAATGTGAGGCATTGATAAGTACAGCTGTGAAATGGGCTGCGACAATGCACCAGCTGAAAAACAAAGTCCCCCAGGGAGGAGATCCCAAAGACAGACCAGTGAAAGAGGGAAGAAAAACTAGACCAAAGATAAAAGAGGTAAGAACCCTTGAACAGACTCGCAAGAACAGAGAAATGAATTATGGTTGGATTCTCAGAGCATTCCTAAGTGTTCCTATAGCCTCAACTCAAGGTCAGCCTACTGGCATTACACTGAGTCTGAATGAAGCATTCCAGAAAAAAGATAACAGTGAAAGGAAGAAGCATATTTCAACTTTCAATAAAAGGGAGGCAACCCTGTCCTCCCACTTAGGGAGAAATTGCAGTTCATGAGTGAGAAAATGAGTAATTGGGCCTGATTGTCCAGGCTGAGGCTGATCAGTGGATAGGTGATGATGGCCCATACATTTTAACTCCAGTTAGTCCTCAGGGACAATTGGCAAGATTTTTAATAAATACGGGAGCACAAATTTCAGTGATAACATGAGATGCCAAGAAGCAGACCATGAGATCCCCAGCAAGCAGTTGAGGCTAGCAGTGTGAACTGAGTATGTTAAATTGCCAAGGGCAGTTTATGGCTCCCTAATGAGAGCCACATGGGAATTGCTCACTTCACAATCAAAGGCCATCATGAAAATATTTTGGGTTTTGATGTTTTAAATGGACAAACCTGGCATGTGGTGACAGGCAGTGTGTTCCTTCAGCTCAGACAGAAACAGGGAATCTGCTGAATGGCTACTACACACAGCCCCTGCACCACCTGATACATTGCAGTATCCAATCTGTGTTGTGGCATGAAATAGAATTTCTGAAATCACAGCTGGTGTGGAGAAAGGACAATCATCTCCAGAACCACTCCCCATTATCTCACCTGTCTGGCCAGTTTGGTCACCAGAGGTGGTACTGAACAATTGACAGTACAGCCCCACTAACAGCTGCTGTACCAAATATTGCAAACGTAACATCTATCTTGTAAGCAGCTGCACAGCCCTGGACGGGCAGGGTTCAGTACAAAAGTTATGTTCTTTATGGATCCCTTGAAGGAGTAGGATAAAGAGACGTTTGCTTGGGAAGGAATACAGTATGCCTTAACAGATTCTCATAAGGGTATAAACATTCACCCACCACCACTCACACTGCGCTTGCTGAATTTTTACAGAGTCTCACTCCCCCAAGATATGAAACTGTACCAATATACCAGTGATATTTGAATTGGAGAAACTTCCCCTGAGAAGGTAGGGAAAGCAGAAGGAGAGCATGGAAAGTGCTCAATAAAGCAGAAATTGAGATTCCACCCAGAAAATGTCACAGACCAAGTAAATTAATATTTTTATGTACTTGGTGGATAGCAGGCAGTGATTCCTTCAGATACCTTACGAAAAATCAAAGAGATGTGAATGCCCGAATCAAGAAAGGAGTTACAATAATTAATGGGAATTTTAGGATATTGGAGGGTGTTTTATCATTTCCCATCCATTATACTCACTCTTTGGTTCCTCCAGCATGTGCATGTTCTGTCTGTAATAGTTTATGTGATCTTGAAAGATTTTCAGTTCTAAATGTAAGTGGGAGCTCCTTTTTATATGACATGAAGGTTACTTGGTAATCACACACCAGTCTTCCAAAGCTCTAATCAGAAAGTGATGTACAAAAGGCCAACATTTGATGTTTTTTATTGACCTGATGAAACATTTTTAAAAAGGGTGTACTCCTTCTGATGTCAAGAGGGCATCAGCTCAAATTAACTCTGTGCTTAAGGACTCTGATTCATCAGACCTTCCACTACTTCATTTGCAAACCAAATTGCAGAGTGTACACCTCTGCTCTAATGTTAGTCTACTCGCATTAGAAAAATCGGTGTGGAAATCTTGAAGTGATTAAATGTCAGTGTAATGAATCTCATACACTGAAAGGCAAAAATGCCAAGGAGTCTAAGTTTTAATAAGTGCTCCATAACAGAAGTGAAGCAGGCTGATGACAAAATTTATGCTGCAACCAATTAATTAAAAAGAAAATTCTACCAGAACAGCTTGGGTAGGCAGACACTTTTGATTCTAGGATAAATACAATAGGAAATACAAAGCAAACCAGGATTGACATATTTCTTGTGGTAATTGGCATTTGAATCCCATGGGCAGCTGAAAGGGCAAAGTGGACAAAGTCTCTTCATGTGTCTTGCTCATGTATTTTCCCCACCTATAATGTGAATTGTTTCATCCAGACTTTGAGTTGACCTACTGTTCCATAGGAATGAACAGTGACATGCAGGGGTATATTGAATGCCTAGAATAAATCATACAAATTTTTGCTGCTTATTCACTTCATTATGAGACACGGGTTTAGCTACAGTCAAAGACAGGAAAAAAAAAAGTGAGTCCCCAGCACTTTTCAGCAGTGTCTGCTGTCTGAGCCATTACCCAAATATTGTTACTACCTCAGTAGTTTTGCTACTCTAGGTGATGGAGAGCTAACAACAAAAGTGTATTAATAGAAGCTTTCATTTTCTTTTTGTCATAGACATGTCATGATCAGAAAAATTATAGAATGCTGTTCTTGACCTGCTATATAATTTTTCTATTATCTTATACTTTCTCAATTATAAAAGCATTGTATATATATGAGAATTTCACAGTTCATTCAATATCAGGCATAAATTTTACCACCAACTTTATCAGTGTTAGATCTTCCCAACCGCAAACCAATCATTTAATAGAAGTTCTACATTAATATAATTTAACTGAGCACAGACTGCAGTTACTCCTCCTCATATTTTGAGTAAGAGAGTAAAAGAGAGAGACTCAGCTTTTGCTCATAACCAAATATGGATAAATCCAAACTAGAACAAAAACCAGCACTTCAATAAATAAAATCAAAATAAAATCACTATGGCCCATGACCCCTTCTCTGCTTAAAGATAAATAAAGCTCTAAAAGGACTTCCATCTTTCTTTCCTGGTTTTTTTTTTTCTTTTAATCTCTGTTATATTTAAGTTCTTTTAAAAGTCACTAGAAGGATGGGTCTTTACAAGGCTTCTGCTCCATTTTTACTGACAAAGCTGTAGAGACAGCATATTAGAATAGACCGAGTCAATGAAAGTCCCAAGTTCTCTAAGTGTTTATTTGCTGTGTGGCTGAATCTGCTCAATATTTCATGAAACTTTAAAAAGGGAAAGACTAATAACGCTATCAGCTGCTCAGAGTGTATTAAGGTTATAACACAATAATGGCTCCTTTTAATTGTTCTGTTTGTCCCTCCTTTATTCAGCTAGGACTATGATTATCTGACAATTGGTTCATACCTTCCACAAAATAGGCACGTCTGCAACTGAAGGCAGGCAAAGGAGCAGGACACTGAGCAACACGCAGAAATGCTAGAGTGCAAGCTCTGTCCTCCTGATACCTGTCTGCATGCTTTAAGCAGAGTTTCTCATGATTACAAGAGAGATTTAAATCGTTATATTGCAAAGCATGCCTAACATCACTACCATTTTTATTGCTGTAAATTCTCTGTTGATCTCTATGTAGCTGCCATTTTTAATTTTTTTTTTTTTTTTTTTTTTTTTTTTTTTTTAACGCAGGCCTATTTTGGAGAAATTTGGACATTTGGCAATGATAGTCATACGTAGTGACCAATCCCATGGTGGCAGACAACACACACATCTGAATCTGATGTTCAGACTATCACTGTCAACATTCCAACAAATTAAGTCTTCCCAAAGACATCCTTGGTGTGCTTTTTCACAAATCCATCTGGTAAATACCCTATAACCTAGTTGAGATTTTCAACCGTTGTAAATATTTCACTGTAGTGATATGTATTACAAATCATTAGCATCATACTGATAGTTATAGCATTTAAGATTAGAGAACCTCATTTTTCATTTTAAAAAATGAGCAACATTCAACCTTAAAACACCTGAAGTACAGCAGTTACATTCAAAACCAGCAGACTGAAACCAAAGTTCCTATCAGCTCCTTTATGCCTTTGGATTTTCTGTATTTCATCTGGGAGTACACAGCCACCAGGTACCTCATCTTCTACAGGTCTTATATTAAGAAAACACCTCAAGAATCTAGATTGCAAATGCCTTTCCTTATAATTCCATCCCCATTTTTTTAATCAAACCAACAAACAAGAAAGTAAAAGACCCATTACAATTCACTAGGTTGACCTGATTTATGTTGGAAGACTGGGAAGAGCAGGACTGAGAAATCACTAATAACTGAGATGTATACTTTTTACTTCAAAGATTTCAGTACTTGGCTCAAACATAATATTTTCCTTGAGCATTCTGGAAAAGATCTAAAAAAAGGAAAAATGTTCCCTAAATTTTGGATAACAAGTTAAAATCAAATAGGGTATGGGTATAGTGATTTGTCCAAAATTTCACATCAGGTCAATGAAAGCAGCTTTGTTAAAGGGAAGTATTAAGTAAAACATGTGTGTACAGAGTTGCATTCATACTTTGACTCATCTTTGATCACATAAATTGAAACTAGACAGCAAAACCATTGCAGTTAGTGATAATAATTTACAAATTTAACAGAATCACAGAATCTGCTGAGTTGGAAGAGACCCACGAGGATCATCGAGTCCAGCTGTTAGCCTTCCACAGGACAGCCCTGAGAGCCACACCATGAGCCTGAGAGCATTGTCCAAATGTTTCTTGAACTCAGACTTGGTGCTGCAACTACTTCCCTGGGGAAGTCTATAATTAGTTTATTATTATCTCTAAGGTTAAATAATTTATTTCTAATAAATACAGCCCACAACTTGTAATGAGTTGTTGAAACAGAAAAATAGTGTTTTATTTTTTCGGTTCAAGGAAGCTCTACTTCCCTGCTTTTTTGTTCTCTCCTGTGTTAGGGCACTGCCGAGTACAGAAGGTCAATAAATTCGTAGTCAGCAGTGATTGAAGTGAGAAGCTGAAGTGAAGAAGGGGAGTTTTTCAGACATCCTTTGTTAATCATCATAAAGTGCCAAAAAGAGGGTAACTCTCTTTTTCACAGCCATACTGGCATGTTTGAGAGAAAAAGGACAGCTTTCACACACACAGTCATTTGACAAGGAGATTATTTAGGATTCTTAATGTTTGAGTAAGAGTGCTTTGCTATGTAGGAAAGGGTAAAATGGCAGAGATCTCATACAGAAATAGGCACTGTGCAAGAGTAAAGCACTGCAGCATGGAAAAAAATCATGGAAAAAATCAGCCTGATGCAACCCATCATCATACGTGGGATAAGCTTGAATAAATTGATGTTTAAACACACTGGCAAAAGCATCTGTTTTAATATCACTGTGTCCTTGACCTGGAGCATGAGCATGTTCTAAATGTAGTCAGCATGACTCCAGATTTAAGATTTTAACAGTTTAAATACTATCTGGGTAAGAATTTAATCTGACATAGATATAATGTATGTTACAAACACAAAGTTAGGCCACAAAACTCCAAATACCAAAATTTGTCTTACCAGCTTCTATGTTCCTGTTTCTTATTATAACAATCACCTTCCATTCAGCTCCAAAGGAGCCCTGGAGATTTATTTTTCCTAGGAGCTAGGATGAGCAATCTTTGTTGACCATGCAGCACATTCTGTTTAAGTTTCTTGAATTAAAAGGGCAAAGGATGCTGCACTGTTGACGTGCACTAGTAAACCTACCTGCCTCTCTAGCCCAAGGTATGAAGCATTTCTTCTCCTGTTGTGTTTAGGAGAGTGGGGTTTTCCCCATGTTATGGTGGCTTTCTTTGCACCAAGTTATCTCTGTGCCTTTTTTACAGTTTGTTGGTCTTCCTTCTGCATCATACTTTAGCTGCCAATGTTAAAAGTTATGACCTGCTGCTGTACTTCTCATACATCTGCAATCAGATGATACTGATAGCCCTCAGAATTTTTAAGTAAACTTTTCCTTGTTGCCATCCTCACCTCTAAGGCCACAGACACAACCTGAACCAAGTTATCAAAGATCAACTATTTAAAAGGTGTACATAAGCACAGCTCATTTTAGTTAAAACAGGTACACAAGTACTCCTCCTAACTGTTAAAGCAGAAGCCCAGAATAACTTCTGACAGACAGGCACATTCATCAAAGTGTTGCCTATAACCAAAAGAGGAAAAAAAACTCTTGCAGCAATGTTAGAATGGTAGAGTAAAAAAGCAGACCTTTATCTGGAAGTTTCCAGGTGTCCTGGTGGTGATGGGGCACACCCAGCAACCAATTTCCACAATTTTATAAGGCTAACTAATTAGGATAACTAACAGGTATATCGAAGAGGAGATCAGTTGCCCCAGTAACCCACCCATTGGAGTTAGTCCAAGGGCTCCTTTGCCCCACCTTTTTGGTGTGATGTCGTGGTATGACTTCTGAGATTCTGGTTGGAAAACAAGATGTTCTTCTTGTAGGTCCTCTTCCTGACAATAAGACTATACAGTATTTCAGGAATGTGTTTAGAAGGTCAGGTTACTGTTCTAAAATCTAAGAGAAAGGGTAGGAAATGTATTATAGTTAATTAAGAAGATATGTAACTATATAATAGTAGTTTACAGAGCTACAAATATATGAAAAATGTATAAAAAGCAAAAATCTTTTGGGCCAAAAGTAATTCCTTTTCTCAGCACAGCTGGCACGGTTACTCATTTGTTCCAGAAAAAAAATTAACTCCCCCAGTAGATCACAATACAAAACTGAGCTGATAACAAGAGATACACACATTTCTAATAAAAATGTAATTATTATTTATTTCCTCCATTATTTATGCAGTAATATGACTTCCTGCATTCTGACCAGTCACATCCCAAGGTCAATAATTCAGCACTTCTGCAACAGCCCTGAGAAAGGAATCCAGCTATTTAGTCTGTTCCGTGATTCTTACCCACTGTTAGCTTTTTTTCATTTTTGCAAGGTCTGTTTACAGAGAGAGAGATTATAAATGCTCAGTGAAAGGTAGAAACCAGCCTTCCTGTAGTTTCACAGAATACTGTATTCAAACAGTGTCAGATCAGCTGGAAAACGAAACAAATACAAAATATTATTGAATAAGTTATCATCTGTTTACATACTATCCAGATAGACATGATTGCTTACATATGGAAAGAGAGGGAGAAGACCAGGAGAAGCCTGAAATAGGTTTGAAATACACAAATCTTGAACCTGTTCCTTTCAAGTCTGCCAATATTGAATAAGTGACCTGGGATTTCAGGAGAACAAAAGGTTAGTTCTTCTCTTTGCAACAACTACATACCAGCAACGTTTGGTTTCAGACAAAGAAGTAAATGTCCAATTCCTAAAGGCACCTTGAGAATCCAGCCATCATTTCATCATTTCCTATGCAGAAGGGGAGGAGGAAAGGCGTAAGGATTGTGCGGCTAAGGCAAAATCCTTCAGCTGGCCAAGAGGGGACCACACAAGATACGACCACATAGCAACGAAGCCCAGGACAGCTCCCCTTCTCAATTGTGATGGTGTCAGTTGTATGGGATACAACCACAGCCGCACATGATCATCAGTCTCCTAGAGGCCTTGGCATGGGTTACGAGAGACTAAGCATGCGGAAATCTCCGTTAAGGGTTGTGGAGTGCTGTTTACTGCTGTTGCGCTTTCAGGCAAATGGATTTGGTGCTTCCATGCATAATTGCACTGATCAAAGGGTTTAAACATTCATGTGCTGAACTTAACTGTCTTACCTCCTCCTGTGTTTTCAATAACCGTGCATTCTGTGATGGCTCAGTAGCAGTCTCTAGTTCCCTGACCACTGCTTTTCCCAGAAAACATCTTTTCAATATCTGAAATTCCAAGCAAGATCCATTTCCACAGAAGACATCAAACTCTTATAAACACTGATAAAACGGCCTTTTCCTTCCCTGCCACATCTGAGCCAGTTAGAAGGTGTTGTCACCAGCACGATTTCTGTGTAGCACAGTTAAATGATGGGCAGCTTGGTGATGTTTGCATACTTGTTAACATGCTTCTCCATCCCACATGGTTCTTGAAGACTGCATTCTTTAGGATGTTAACACTAGCAAAAGATGTTTCATGTCAAAGAATCTCCTTCAGGACAAGTTGCAGTTTGTTAACTCCTCTAACTTGTTTCTACTATATTGACATTGACAAATATGAATCCCCATTAGACTATCAGATTAATTAATTTTCTTCTTGAATGTCTTTTATAATTACAGACAAATAATTTTCAAGGCTAAATCAATGTCTCAACTAGATGCATTTTCCTCCAGAGAACTGGAATAAATAGTTATTTACACTTCAGCTCTCTAATGGTCTGTTTTAAAGAATGTATACTTATTTTAATGTTGACTTGAACAAAAGAGTAAGACGGCTTTGTGGTTTAGACAGCAGTTTTTTTCCAAGCAAACTTGGATCACTAATTTCTTCTGGAATTGGAAAAAATCAACATACCGTGCAGAATTCAGGTCGAGTATAACTTATTTCAATTCAGTTTTATTAAGCAAAAACAAATTATCAGTTTATTCTAAGACTGCACGTCATATTTAAGTTGTAAGAAAGCAAATAAATGAACATGAATTGATTTAACTTTCTTTTTTGTTAATATAGTCTGCTAGCTCACCTCACTCTAATAGTACACACATACACATCAATAACAAATTCACTCATCCCAGATGTTGAGTATTTTTATCACTAACTAATCTTATCCCTTAAAAAAAAAAAAAAGGATTATTAAAAAAAATAAAAAGGAAATTTTAATTCTTATTTGTACCAAATATTAAGGCTACAAGTAAGAACAACTCCAAGTCATTTGAATTGCCTGAAAATTGAAGTTTCTTGTAGTGCTTGGAATGCTAATTCACTTGCCCTCCTCTCCTATGGCTAAATTGAAAACTATAATCATTCTTATTCTAAAATTGTCTTTTATGCCATTACCTCTGCTTTAACCAGAATGCTGTAAATAAGCATTGACCAAATCTGGCTTCACTTAACATCACTATTTCCATCACTCTGCTGAACATCCACGCATACAATGTTCTGCCTTCTGGATTTGGTATGTAACCAAACGTGAAAAGAGTTACTATGTTTGGAAAGCTAATGTAGGATAACACTTGAATTTCCTTAGGTGTTTGTTACTCCCATGAAAAATAATGCAAAATTCTCAAATACTTCTAGAAAATATAATCTGACATGTTCCTGAAGGAAATTTGCTGAACACTCAGAAAAAAAAAAAAAAGCTGCTATAAGATTTTGGCTATATAAAACTCTGTCAGAAAGCATTCCCATTTCCAGTGAAAGCTATAGCTGCTGCAACCAAGAGAAGGGATGACAATTCCACAATGAGAGCTGAAATTCGTATCTGGCTGATAGAAAAAGCCTGATGGAGGGTGGGTAAGGATGTATTCTGTGACTGAAAGGAGGAAACAGTATGAGAGAAAGAGGTACAGTTGACAGAAAAATATATTGCTATTCCTCTGTATTGTAATACATACCATGTAATCATTTAAAGAATTCTTTTAATCCCCTACAGATTCCATTGACCTAGCAAAGCTGTATCCTCACTTCGAGCTCCAAGAGAAACCAAAGATTTTTAAGAAGTTTTCAGACTCACTTTTACATCCAAGATTTTTCTTCTTGTATGGATCATCCACAGCAGAGGTAACAGGTGTTATTGGATTGCTTATCAGAAGAGCATTCAAACAGACTTCATGTAATTTCAGAATGAATTTATTCACTTGCAGTCCTGGTAAATATGTATCAGCTTGAAAATGCTATTTTTGTTTGGCCAAGCTGACTCAGGTTGCACGCACATGGTTACATAGAAATGATGCTTTATACTAGTCTCCCTATTTCCAGAGACAGATTTTACTTATTTTGCTCCCACTGGAAAGATTCCAAAGTAAATACCCATTCTTTCTGCAATTCTTATTGAAAATGTGACGACTGTTGCTTTGCGAAATATCCCACTGGAACCCTGTAGGACATCTGGCATTCAGGTGGTTTTGTGTGGATACTCATTATTGCAATCTAAATTTGAAATCATCTGGCATTATTACTTTGCTACAAATTTCCCACTTCAGCTGTATCATATAGTTATGGAATAATTTAAGCTGGAAGGGATCTTTGTAGGTCATGTAAGCCAACCAACAAACACACACAATCAAGAACAGAGATGTTGTCTTAGGACAACTTGTTTTACTGTTTCACAGCTTTACAAAAGGTTTGAACTTCACAAAAAGCTGGGTTGTGGGCATTACAGAAACCAGTATTATGTATTTGGAGATAGGTAATACATAAGTCTGGTACTAAGAAGTTGTACTAAACTTAGCTTCCTTTTTTTTAATAACCTATTGAATTTGTTCATGTCTGAACCTGTTTGTAAGTCACCACTAAAGAAAAAAGTCCCATGTAAATAGTGTTGGTAAATATTGATGGGCCTCAAAGAGGATACAGCGAATTTTCACCTGTATACATAAATATAGAATCATGGAATATGCTGAATTGGAAGGGACCCATCAGGATCATCAAGTTCAACTCCTGGCCCTGCACAGGATACCCCAAGATTTACTCCATGTGCCTGAGAATATTATCCAAACATTTCTTGAACTCAGAGAGGCTTGGTGTTATGACCACTTCCCTTGGGAGCCTGTTTCAGTGTCCAACACCCTCTGGGTGAAAAACGTTTTCCTGATATCCAACCTAAATGTCCCCCAACTCAGCTTCATGCCATTTCCTTGAGTCCTGTCTCTGGTCACAAGAGTGACGAGATTGGTACTTGCCCCTCTTCATCCCCTCATGAGAATGTTGAAGACAAAAATGAGGTGTCCCCTCAGTCTCCCCTTCTCCAGGTTGAACAGAGCAAGTGACCTCAGCCACTCCTCATATGGCTTCTCCTCCAGACCCTTAACCATCTTCATTACCCTTCTTTGGAAATTCTCAAATTATTTAATATCTTTCTTAAGATATTAAGAAACTGCCCCCAGCACTCGAGGTGAGGCCGCCCCAGTGCAGAGCAGAGCAGGACAATCCCCTCCCTTGCCCGACTGGCGATGCTGTGCCTGATGCACCCCAGGGCATGGGCGGCCCTCCTGGCTGCCAGGGTACAATGACTCACGTTCAACTTGCCATCAACCAGGACCCCCAGGCCCCTTTCCACAGCATTGCTCTCCAGCATCTCGTTCCCCAGTCTACAAACACAGCCAGCGTTGCCCTGTCCCAGGTGCAGAATCTGGCGCTTGCCCATGTTAAGCTTCATATGGTTGGTGATTGTCCATCTCTCTAATTTGTCGAGTTCTCTCTAGACCTCGAGGGAGTCGACAGCTCCTCCCAATTTAGTGTTATTGGCAAACTTTCTTAGTATTCCTTCAAGTCCTGACTCCAACTCATTAATGAAATGACTTTTTTACAAGAACTACTAAAGAGTAAATTGGAGCTTGTAATAAATTAAATTATACATACAAGGGTAGAAGAAATATGTACTTGGGGAAAGAATATACAACAGCCAGTAAGAAAAGGTTTGCACGTCCCTTTAAACAATGTGCTGTACCGTTGTGGTTGCCACTTCTTTCTATGCAAGAAATGTGGGTCTAGTGAAATACTCTGTTTTTTGGGTACCAGAAATGTTTCTTTTAAATACATCACAGAAAAAACTACTGAAGGAGATCAAAAACTATCCAAATGAAGGAAGAAAAGATAGTTTGCTTACATGCCTTTCAGCTGCCTGTAATGTTTTTAGTTAAGTCACTTTAGACTTAATTAAAGTTAAATTAGTTCTATTTATCAGACTGAATGGAAGTGCTTAATAGTGACGTTTGGCCATGCTCCTATACAAAAGGAGTTTTATCAATCACAAAAAAGCACGCGTACCCAGTCTGTGGATGCTAATGCATAATTTTGGCATTGCATGATTTTGCAAGCTGGTTTGCAAGTCACTGCAGGAACACAAATTCCATGTAAACAAGGTTCTCGCTGCCCCAACTTCTACCTCTTCTACCATCAGACAAGGGATAAGCATACCCACAAATGTATACCTTTCTGAAGAAAAACACAAAGAAAGTATAATCATTGAAGAAAACACTCTTTTACCATTTCAATTATAAAGTGGTGCAAAAAAGTCAGCATGCATTTAGCATGTGCTTGGCTAAGAAAGGCTTCATACATTTTCTCCTGACCCAGTAACCTGGGATCCATCTACATCATTCTGCCTACAATATAAGAGAGGGTTCTTGTTGGCAAACCAAAAATTGGATTAAATACTGGAGCTATTTTTTTCTAAAATATCTTTAATTAGAGGAAGACACACTGAAGTCTGAGACCTCTACCATTTCAATAACCTGGTTTGAAATATGAACTCAGAAGTACTTGTATCAGTAAAAGATAAAATACAGCATGACAGCAGAATGAATAGCAAGTGAGGTGCACACATTGTCTTTGCTGACAGAGTATGTGTAAAGTTCAATTCCATTTTAGGTGTGTGCACACCTTTAATCAGCAAGCTCATCCCATCAAAGGACAACAGGATTTCTCCTGGGATTGTCTTCTAAAGTAACATAGGCACTGCATGCTGTAAACCATGTTCAAGCAGAGCATACTTATGTGTTACCAGGATCTTTTAGGCTACAATTCTTCCACAATTTTGACACCTAGTTTGACAGAGATTTTAAACAAACAAACAAACAAACAAACACCAAACAAAGCTAATTTTCAAGCCAAGGAGACTTAAATATTTTGATTCCTAAGACCAGAGTTTCATCTAGGTACAGCATAATGCATTCATATGTTAAAAGAAAAAAACTTGGAGAAATAGAAGTTAGATTAATAAAGGACAAAATTTTGAGCCTTCTAATGATTTTGTACCAAATGAAAGTATCTTTGCAATCAACCTAAAACAGGAACCCAACTGTTAAATTCTTCTGAGAAATTCCTTAGTTCTCAATGCAATTTTAAAGAGATCACAAATTATTGTGCACTTTATTCACTCTGAGTAGGAACAAATGAATATCACCATTAGACCTGTTTCCCAAGTAGATGAATGTGCAAACACTGCTGGTGAGATCACTTTATGTATGCAAATTTAAAATCCATTTTACTTTAATTGTCAAGCACACGACTTTGAAACTCACTTTTTGCAAACTGTCATGCCAATAAAGCTGAATTACATAAATGTAAATTGAAAGTGAACAAAAAGAGAACACACAAAAAAATTCTGTAATTTAAAAATATGAATGACCATTCGACTCTGCTGCTACCAGAAACAATTCAGTCATCTGTGTCCTCTTCGAAGTCGTGCCCTTAAAGGGAAACTGAGAAATTTCCAGACGGCTATTCACTGTTCCCAAAAATGGTGCTGTATTATACACATTGTAAAATGTATACATTAATGCAGCTAGTTTATAACTCCATCAGGTGTAATGCTCTTAGCATCATTCTTCTAATGCATAAGTCACAGTGTACTTCTTCTTCCTTACAGTTTTCATTGGTAGTTTATATTCCTCAAGCACATTTTAAACTTGATATCACACAATACCTCTGAAAATCCTTAATAAACTTTACTGTGTCATTGCAATTGATATGCAGGCATACTGCATATAGCCAGCAGTAAATTTTTGCATCTAAGGATTTTCTCAGGCAATATTTATATATGTCAACAGCCATATTTAGAACCCAATTTTTTCATATTCAAGGGTATAGGCTCTAGAGTGTGGTATACACAATTTTATACCTATTTGGTACATAGAAACATGAAATGCAGATTTATGGATATAGACAGAGTGTTCCACTCTAGCTATTCATGAATGTAATGCACACACATCCAAAAATTAATACGCATATCCTGGCTCCCTTGATGCTGTTGGCAGAATTCTTATTGATGTTCACAAGGCCTAGTTTTCACCTGTGATTACTGACCAGTAAACAATGTTTCTGCTGGTTCAAATTACGAAAAGACTGAGGAGACACCTAAATCTTAAACAACTAAGATTTTGAGGAGTCTGTGTCTTCTTTCCGACTGCAAATTTGAAAAGTTCTCTTTTTATAGCTCAGTTGAAAGTCTCTGGAGCCTAGGTGTATTTGCAACTCAGCATTCCTTTGGTTCCCGGTAAATAAAAATGTACCCATTTAGATGCTCATCAAGATTCAGAATAACTTTAAAAGGTAGCCAACTTCTAATAAGGCCCAAAGAGCAAGTAGTTACCCAGACAGTCATTTCTGAGTCCTAATGTTATACATGTGTTATCCCACTGGTAGTAGAGTAACTAGTAACTAATGTATGCATAAGCCATATCACTTTTGTACCAGATTATTCCTGTAGAGATGTACTTTGCTTCTTTGATCACTAAGTGTGCAGCCACACACACAAAAAAAACCCTGATATAATTCAAAGAAAACTTTAAAGCCTGAGTCGAATGTATACCACAGTTCTGACTTTTTGTTCTTTCATTTCCATGGAATAATGAGTGACCCTGAGCTTAAACCACTGATTTCAGCTCCATGTTACAAACTTTGGGGACATTCAAGAGATATGAACTTCTTTCCAACACTGAGTAATATTGCCTTTGGGGCAATAGATGTTTTCCTGTTCCTGTGTCCTCCATTACTTTCAGCTGTGATGCCTCTGGTTTTGTACTCTTCATAGTGCCAATCTTGATCCAAAATTGACAGTTGACTGAAGTCAAGTTTAAATGACAACATATCTTGTTCACATTCAGAAAGAAACTTTTTGATGGATGTTCCACTTGTATTATAATATTACTTCTGTCCTTCATTTTCTATAACTCTTCATTGATCCTTGGACCCACAGAACTCTTACAGAGATGATAATTTTCACTTCCACTTTTGCAAATATTCCTGAGAGTGTGCAAACATTTAAAGATCATTACTGAACCATTACCTAATCCAATTATATTTTTGGACCGGTGGGGGTTAATCTCATTCTGTGCTGGATTTTTTGTTTGGTTGGTTTTTCTTTTGAAAGAATGTGCAACTCATTCCTCCACAAATGCTGTACTAGAAATAAGCCAAGAGACCATGTAACAGTCAGAGCTGTATCTCGGCTTAGTATTATAGACGCCTGCAAATAACGTCCTGGAGCCTACAAACATCCAGGTAAATGTTATGCCTCACTTTCTGTCCCTCTATTGTTTGAATCAGCACCAAACATGAAGAGGACATTATCTATGTTCATGAGAAGAAGGAGCTGCATGAACACAAAACAAACAACAAACAAAAATCCCAAACATGCAAACAAACAAACAAAAAACCCCTGACTTAACAGTATATTTTCAATTCTCATGTCATTGAATATGACAATCAAATAACAACGCTATTCAGTCATCAAGTAAAACTTGCCTTCCTTACCTTCATCCCTCTGCATATCAGTGTGATAAGTCAAAACCCAATGTTGAATTAAACTAGACTGTGGCTTTAATGGTCCATTGATCCTAAAAATATTTGTTGCCTTTTGCATAGATGAAGAGATTGCTGTAGCTTCAGCTGAAGTGCCATTCCACAGAGTTTGGTCAATATCTTCCCTCCTTTCCTGTTCCAGTTCTCCTTTCTTCTTCGTTACCAGCCTTCATCAAGAGGTAAGCCCGTGCCTCAAAATCCCTTTGGAATTATGCACATTCTCCTGCCCAATGTTAGCAAAAGCAGCAGATTCCCAAAGATCCAGGAGCCACTGTTTCTCTCTATTCCAGTACATATCAAATAATTGTTTTGTTACTTTTTCTCCCTCTGTATGAAGAATCTGCAAGTTCCACACCACATTTAATCAAAAGGAAATGTTTCTGAGATTTGGTTTTTATAGTCAATCTTTTACTTTGTTGGGTTTTTTTTTTTGATCTTCATGCAGGTACTGTAAATATTCAGTAAATCCTGTTCTAGAGCATGTCTCTGGGAGACACACCACTACTCCACCTTACTTTCACCTCCATCTATTTCTGCTAAATGAATTTTCCACTTTGAGATATTTCCATTTTCTGTGCGTCATTACAAGAGAATTGCACATATGATGACAGATGCAATTTCTCTAATTTAGACAGAAAGGAGCTTTGATCAGCATTCCAAATACATCTAACTGTTGGATATACAGAACTCCAAATTTTATTTAACAGCATAGAGCAATCATCTCCCACAGGGCTGATCTATCTTCAAAACTACTTTTGTTGAACCTACATTGGCATTTCATTAAACACTGGAAAAGAGCCCTTTCTGCTATTTCCTTTGTGCATTTAATATTAACATAAAAGAAATTGCTAAGGAAAGAGGTGTACTTAAGGTAAAGGGAGTACTCGACATTTATTTTTATTCCTTTGGGGGTTTTAATTCTGCCTCTGTCATGGATTTTTACCAAGGGATCGTAAAAGGTGACTTAACCAGGAAAAGAATCGAGTTAAAAAGATTTCTTATCAGCATGTCTCAATTTAAGAAACTTCAAACATAAATTCTAATTTACATACCTAAAGTGATTGGAGCCATTTTCAAATGTTCAGATTCATTTCCCTGTGGGGTAGATGTCCAGCATTATAGACATTCAGGAAAGTTTTCCAAGCTCAGGGAGACATTCTGCCCACTTCAGTGAAGATGTATCGTCCTAAAAGGACAGAGAAAAATTAATTAAATTTTCAATTTCTGAGCTACATCCAGTTATAAAATATCTCCAAAAAAAATTGAGATATTGAACTAAAAATTCTGTTGTTGATCTGTGTTTATCACCTATTTTAAGTTCCTACCCTGCTACATTCTATCTTGTGAAGTTAATTTTATTCATAGCCAAATAGCACATGTTCACTTCAGGAGAATTTAGAATGTTTTAAATAGTAAACAAATAAGATTTGGTTTCACAGTTATTCTGGGATTTTTCAGTGAATATTCATTCAATTCAATTTCATTGCTTCCACTTCATGCCAGAATTTTTTTTTTCTGTTTAATTTCATTATATTTCCTGTACTGTCTTTTCTTTTAACTTCATTCCTTGATTCCTCATTTCATTTCCTTTCAGAAAATTCTTCATTTCTTGAAAGGAAATGAAGTCTTGAGATTTCAATGAGTATCATTTCGTAAAGTTTCAGTCCATTTCCCTTCACTTTGTTTCATTCCATTCTATTTCATTGTTTCCACTTCATGCGAGAATTTTCTTTTTTTTACACTAACCTTTAAACAAGGTTGGGGCTGTGGCTGAAGTACCCGTACCCATCCCCATGCATGGCCCTAATCAGAAAGGCTTGTAGGCAGCAATGTTGTGGCCCTGCCATGATCTTCTTGGCAAGCATTTTCCAGCTCGAGTGTCACTTTTCCTCTCTCAAACCTATCTCTGAGCCAAATGCCTTCTCGTCGCTGGGGCTGAGGTCCCCATCACCATGGGTGGTCCAGATTAGAAAGGTGTAGAAGCAGCAATGTTGGGGCCCTGCCAGGATGGCCTTTGCATGCCTTTTCCAGCCCCAGTGTTCCTGGAGCTGTAGGCTCTTTTACTCTCTCAAGGCTAATCCTAATGGCAGCTTGGCACTGTGGCAGAGGTCCTTATTGCCATAGGTGGAACAGAGTGCGAAGCCAGAAAAGTTGGAACCCTGCTGTGAGGAAAATTCTTCATTTCATGAAAGGAAATTAAATCTCCAAATAGGGAACGAAGTCAACTGAACACACAGGAGAAGAATTATAATGAAATGCAGTTTAAAAAACCACTGAAAATTCTGAAATTAATTGAAAACATTTAAATAGAATGGGATGGCATGAGGTGTACTGAAAAGTTCAAAAAATTTCCAACATGACACTCATTGAAATCTTGAAATCAGGGAATGAACTTGTCTTGGAGTGATTTATGATGATTGTCTATTCCCTGATCCTCCGCTTTATGCCCAAAAATGGTTGCTGTATCTGTATGAGGGGCTGGGGGAGGGGGGAACTTTGGGGTCTATAGCAGGCCTTTTTCAAAGCCTCACTCCCCAGACGTCCAGGGTGCGGTGCCGTCTGGTTTTGCTTACCTAGCTTGGTTTTGTTGGCCCAGGCAAGAAGTTTTTCCCTTCACTGGCCTTGGAGAAGCTGCCGCAGCAATCTTTCAGCTTCCTTTGAGGTGAGCTGAAGTCCAGCTGCTAGTCTGAGAGCAGAGAAATGGGTCCGGTGGGAGAGCAGTCACTCGGGACAGGCGCCTCTCCGTCCCAGCCCCAAACCTCCCCCAAACCTCAGGTAGCTGAGCTGGGGAGAGAAAGCACACCAAGAGGTTCCAGCCCAGCTGCTTCCTCTGCGTGGAGAGGAGGTCAACACCAGAGAATCACCAGATTTTCATTTGTTGCCTGAACTTCTGCGTGAAGCTCCTGTTTGTTTGGTTTTCTCCCTGAAAGAGATGCCAGAGCTATCTTGTACCACATGTCACATCGCGAGTGGGTATTTTCCTTGGCATTTTGGGGTTTTGTTCCAGCATGTATGGGGGGGTAAGGTCTACAGTTTAATATCTAGCTTTTGGTTGTTTTTTTTTTCCCTTGCCTTTTGGGCATTCTCTTTGTTAATAAACTCTTAGGTGGTTTTTTTTTTTTCACTTTCATTCATTAGTATTCATTTCCTATTGGTGGGAAGGGATTGTTGGAATGCTTTTAGAGGAGATGACTCAGTCCAGAGTGTCTTCTCCTAAACTTGTCTCTGAACTGAGACAAGGCTGATTTTACTGCTCCGCTTAGGGTTAGGCGTACACTTAGGGTCAGGATTCAGCAAACCACAAAGCCCAGAGTTCCAGGGACACTGCAGCCACAAAAGGCATGCCAAGGGGAGCATGGCACTGTCCCAGCATTGCTCCCTCCACACCTTGCCTCTTGGCACTACCCATGTGCTGGGCACCTCAGATTTAGGCACAACAATGTTGGGGCCTTTCCAGGATCACCTTTCCGTGTCTTTTCCAGCCCCATTGGCTAACCCTAACCCTAACAGCACCTTGGCACTGTGGCAGAGGTCCTTATTGCCATAGGTGGCACAGATTAAAATGTGTGGGGCTGGCAATGCCAGCACTCTGCAGCGAGAAAAATTCTTCATTTCATGAAAGGAAATGAAATCTCAATATTTCAGTGAGTATCATTTCATTAAATTTCGGTTAGTTTTGTGGCACTTCATTTCATTCAATTCCATTCCAGTAATTTAACTTCTCCTAAGTATTTTCATTTTTTTTCAATTTCATTTCATTATATTTCCTTTTCTGTCTTTTAATTTAACTTCTCTCCTTGCGTCCTCATTTCATTTGCTTTCATGAAACAAATGTCATAAAAAGAAATGAAATCTCAATATTTCACTGCATATCATTTCATCCCATTTCTATCCATTTCTCTGCACTTTGTTTCATTCCATTCCATTTCGTTGCTGCCACTTCATGCCAGAATTTTCTTTTTTTTCCATTTAATTTAATTTCATTTTATTTCCTTTCCTGTCTTTTCCTTTAACTTCATTCCTTGATTCTTAGCTATGCGAATTAAATAACGAATATCTTTTTTTTTATTTTCCTCACCTTCAGAAGATTGCTGCATTATGATAATTTATCAGAAGGGAAGGCTTAAGAGAAAATTCTATTCTACAACTCTATATTTTTACTCTAATTTTTTTTCATTTTCTGAATAGCTGCATATTCATGGAAAGGGAAGAAGTCATACTTTTAAAAAAGCTAAAATTAAAGTTTCAGATTTCTCCAAATCTAATCAGGTTTTTTTCCTTGCAAGAGCTACTGGCCAAATTCTCTCCACATTTGCAAGTCTTTTCCACTACTTCACAAATGTCATTTTCAGTAATTAAAAAATGCCCGCAAGCAATTAGATTTGAGCTACAGACCATCTCTACAGTAGTCAAAAAGCCCTTAGTGTGATTCTGACTTCCAAGTTCAGAATAAATATAATCTTCAGTTCATTGTCAATTAGTCCAGAGCCCATGGTTGCATGAAATCCAGTGGTAGGTTAAGTTGAACTCCATGGCCTTAAAGATCTTTTCCAATCTAAACAACGTTTGATTCTTAGAACACTCACCTCACTGCTGGCATTAACCTTTATTAGGATGCAAACTTTTACTTAAAATGGAGGAGAAATGAGACTAAACTAAAAAGCACATGACATGAAAATCCAGTTAGCTATTTTTTAAAGGAAATAAGTATTCTATATCACCAAATCAATTTTAATTAGGTACTTATGCTTAAGCTGTTCTCAAAACACTGAGTCTAAAATTATAAGTAATATCAGAAATAGAGGCAAAACCTTGTTATAGATAAATGGCCAATAATATTATTACATTATCTGTTTCTCATATCTGTGTTAAATTCCTACACATACTTTCATAGTTGAAATTCTGGTTTATTACTTCTCACCTATTTCAATAATGAGTTTATATAAATGCAGATTTATCTCTCAAGTAATATTGCTGCTGTATGCACTCACCTAGCTCAAAATACTTAAATTAGGTAGCCACAGCTTTTACAGAAATCTCTCTAGTAACTGCTGGAGGTGGAAAGGGGAGGATCAGTTTTCATGTTTTCATACATTGCTATGTGTATTGCAGTAATGTTCTTAAATTGATCCTAACTTAGAACAATATTAAATAGAATAATTTAAAGTCTATATGAAAATAACATTAAAGTGCAACTGAAAGCAGCTTTTAAATGTCTTTTGGTTTTTTTCTTTAAATTCCTGTGATTACCGAAAATATATTAGACCTGTGATAGGCTTTTTTGAACAGCTTTAAAAGCCCATTAACCTATAAATATTAGAAGAAGCAGATATTTCTGAATAAGTAGGTTATTTTTCTCTAGGACTATAATCAAGCTCAGCTTTCTTCCTTATGATCATATTATTAGCAGGTGTTAGTTGCCTCAGGGAAGTACTATCTGTTTCTTAGTGACTCTCTCCTTAAGCTCACCATCTATGGAGAAGCATATTTGCTTACAGAATAACGGAATTTCGACCCAGGGCAAGGAAATCTGTAGAGAAAAATATTGCAATCACCTTTGACTAGAGGAAAAAAAAGAAAAAAGAATGTTTTGCAATTTTTAATGTAATTTAAGTTCACAAAATCCCAGGAAGGATGTAAATTTGGAGCCACATAGCAAAACATTAAGTAAAAATTCCTAGTTCAAAATGGTGTTTGTTTCATAAATGTCGCCATAATCAGAACCCTGATCAATTTGATTTTAATGCTAGGCTGATATCAAAACCTCCTCAGGCAGCTGTGTCAAATCACTACTCCAGTGCAAAATGTTCAGCAAAGGTGTAGCATACATGAACGCCCCTTTTCATATCTTATTTTTTACAAAATCTTTGCTCTTCTCACAAACTCAGGTAAGACCCAAGTAAGCAAATCAACCACCTTGATTGACTCAACTTCTTCAGCACTGAAATAGTCAATATGAATATGCCTACTTACTGAGGATGCCTGCATGCTGGCATATATTCTCCTCTGCTTCCACAGGAACCATGGAGAACAGGCAGTGCCATTTCTTCAGTGACTCTGCATACACTTCCATTTCCTGTTTCTGCTGGCAAGCAGCTTCAAAAATCCATTGGCAGGGATGGACTATATGGCTGCATAGCACCATGTGCACCCTAAAAAAGATCACAGAAACACAGAATATATCAAGTTGGAAGGGACTCACAAGGATCATCAAGCCCAACTCCTGGCCCTGCACATGACCATCCCCAAGAGT
Organism: Struthidea cinerea; assembly: GCA_013397865.1. NCBI lineage: Eukaryota > Metazoa > Chordata > Aves > Passeriformes > Corcoracidae > Struthidea > Struthidea cinerea. The sequence continues at coordinate 835,505 of VZTI01003848.1, read as the reverse complement.
CACACCACGCGCCCTGAGAGTGTTGTCCAAATGAAAATGCTTTGGCGAGAATTCCCAAACTGCACAAAGTATACTAGCAACACCATGGGATTCATTTTCTCTTTTGCCCCAGGGTATTGCCAATTTCAAAAACTCATGGCCAGATAATGTTGTCATAAGTGTTTCCCCAGTTTAGCAAGGTCAAATTCCCATTAGTAAGATACAGAGCAACTTGGATATTGGGCAACTTGGCTACATTGCGAGACTGCATGTCACAATTCTTGTCAAAGTAGAAGAGGACATAAGGCAGCTGCAATCTAGGGTGATATGGCATGGTGTATCAATCCCTTCATAACTGCAGCTATCCCAGGAAATAATCATCCCAATAGAAGGAACAGACACTGTTTAGCACTCAGAACAGTTTACACATTACGAGACACCATATCCGTAATGTTTCTGCTGGAGCACAAAACTACCCACTACCACATAAGCTCTCTAGTCAATTAGTCCCTGCACAAATTCAGCATATGACAATATTTTGGCACACTTCAGAATTATGTGCAAAACTCCATGCAGTGTAATTCAAAACTACTACTACCAAGTTTCCTCCCCAAAGTTCCTCAAGTTGTTCAATATTCTACGATACATTATTTGACATATTATGCAGGCAGAGGCATATGCATGAAAGGAAAATGTAACAGCATATTGTACCATCAAATATAGAGCATAATAAACTTTGTCAGCGACAATCATAGATGATCTTAGCAGCTACACAGTTTTACAGCTCCATAAACTTAAAATTTAGAGTAATTAAATTTTTTCCCATAAAACATATTTGGAATTCACAACAGTCCATGTTATTTCTGCTGTTTTCTTAATGTAAAGAGATACAAGATGTAACACTAGTAATATCACAACAAGCTGTGTTTGACAAATCACCAATCTTCCTAGATAAAACAAACAAAAAAATGCACAAAGATACACAACTGCAAATACAGCACAAGTTCAATAAAAGGACACATTTGCTTACACCCTTCAGTGAAGATATCTGGTGACATAAATCTGATTACAAATTTGGTTTTCCAAAAGCAATACTTGCCCTAATATATGAATCTTCCATGGAGCCATATAGGGGCCTTTACAGGGGAAGTAACCTACTAGTATCAACAAGCCCTGTTCAGTCTCCTGCTCACCTACTTCTTTCAACAGAACTGCTCCAAGTGGTGGCTGATTAAACTACCTTTGCTGTTACCACAGGTTTATTCAAAAATAACTACAGTTAATGACCTAATAAAAGCAAAGCAACTACATATACATGTACAGCAATCCTTCATCTTTTACCTGCACCATATAATGTCCATAATAGGCTGTTCAACTAGCATCGAGTTCTGTGTGGATCTGTATGCAGTGCTGCCCTCTAACCATTCCTCCTCCACATGCTCTTCATTCCCTCAGTCTCCTGCCTCTTCAAGATCCCTTCCAACCCAAACCATTCTATGATTCTATGAAACACACTCAATCTATACACAAGGACTTCTATGAACCTCGGTAAAATATGCTGATTTCATTGCACAAAACTTACAAAATTAAAGTGAAAAATGGAGCTTAATATTAACAACTGGAGTAGCAAGAGTAACTCCATAATAAAATGAAAGTCCATAGAATGAAGGTATTATCTCCTGCGTAATTGTGTGTCCGAGCTGTATGATCATGGTTCCTAACTAATGTGATTATCAGCTGCCAGAATGATAAGCATTTTGTCAATTCTGCATCAGTCCACTAAGCACAAGTGCTAGAAGCAGCAAAATTAAGAAGATGCAATAAAATGAAATGGACTTAACAGAATAAATGGTTACCAGAATTACTGAACCTACTACTCAACATACAAAATACTACCACAGAGTACTCTGCAGGGCATTATCTTTCTTTAGCTACAATTCTTTCTCCATATTAAAAAATATTCTGAACTAGGGACATAATTTCTCACTTCAGCGTAGAACTTTTGCCTCTAACCACTGTGACTACCTGTAATCAAGATGGCCAAATATATATATTTACAGGACAAAACACAATGTAGTCTTTCTACCTTGTGATTGGTGGGATGCTGTACAAAACAGAGAAAAAAAACCCAACCAAGCAACAAAAAACCCCAAGAAATTTGAATGCCCTTATAATTATTAAGAAGGATGAATACTTTTACACTCTTTTGGTATATTTCCAGGATGATAATTTGAATGGGGAACTCTACAGCCATCTCTGCCAGTATTTCAGAAAAGAAATTGGTCAGGCTTATTTTTTAACTGTCCCTTTTATATCCCTACACTAATGGTTCATTTTAGCTCAAGGAAGTAAACAAGAAAATGTTCACCATTATGAAGGTAAAAAACTCCAGACTCTACCAGAGGCAGTATTATATTCCATGTCGACCATCATCTCATCAGGTAACTTAATTTTTAATATATTTCAATAAAGCCTTTCAGAATGACACAGCTTTCTTTTCTGCTAACAGTTACTGTTCAGAGTTGCCAATAATCTATTTGCAGAGAGTAAACCATGTTAAGTTTGAAACAACCCCTTGTTTTCAGGTCTCCATTGACTTCTAAATTGTTACTACAGCACTGGGAAACCACCTCCGTGTTAAATAGAAGCAGTAGTGCTTTATTTAAACTCTTCTTTTCCCAATTTTTATGTCTACAAGCATGATTTGTTTTATTTAGAAGTGTCTGCATTCCCCACTGTTTAACAAGCACCCACAATTGAATCATATTCTCACCATCTCCTTTATTCCTGCTATGTGAACTAAGCAGAATACTGAGGGTTATTTTTTCTAAAGTATCACCTGGATTTGTTAACTCAGGTAAAGCAAGAATCAACCAATCCTCAGCATATACTTAGAGTTTTTTTATTTCCCCCAAAAACTCCCAGTGGAATTGGTGGTTGGGTACGAAACAAAAATGTGTGAGGGCCAGGAAAGGTATTTTATGCACTAAACTATATTAATGCTAGTACAATTAGGAATTTAATCCCCCCTTTAACACTCAAAAGTCAGAAAATACAAAGTTATGGTTTCTATAAGTGTCATAACTCCTGCTCTTGCATACATGCTTTATTTTGTATTACACCCTGTTAAATTTCTAGGAACTATGAGGGTAAGTTATAGCTGTTTTTCAAGTATTAATTTGAAATTCTTGACTGGAGAACATGAGGGCATAAAAGAAACATTCAGCAGTATGTTACGGAGCTACAAGCCTGTCTTATCTCTACAAACAAATAAATTATATGCAAAACTTGGTGGGTTTTGCTGGAGCTTTACTATACTGTAAATGCCATCAGGCCTAACTAGCAGAATGTTCAGCAAGGATGTTCAACAAGGATCAGCCCTCTACATAATCATAAACTCCTGTGGTTTGAAGTGCATCAGCTGGACAGGATTTACTCAGTAGTCAAGATAGGAAAGGTTGAGTTCTTAAATTTCTACATGTTATATATGTCATAAAAGCTAAAGAATTGCAGATATCCATTTGAGGGAAAAGGAATGGAGAAAACTATTCAACCTTCTTTGACACCGAGGATCAAAGGAGGGGATAGAGAAGGAACTAATCTGAAAAACTAAATTATTACATTTGTGGTTCCACATATACCTGCAATATGCCTCAAGAGAGAGCAACTTTCAAGCCTGTTAAGCTCATGAAGTTGCATGTGACTTTTTAAGCAGAAAATTATTTACTGTATTTTACAATATTCAGTAAATGTTCACTTTCTTGAAATTTAAATAAAGGTAACTTTTCAGGAAACTCAGGATACTGCTTAAACTTTTAGTCATGGACAAATAATAGCTAATAAAGTTATGCAACACCATTTTTTATTTTCTCCATCTTCATCTAATTGTTGTTTCCCAGATGACATTAACTTATATTAACATCCTTCACAAGCCATTGACTTGAGTAGTTTCTTTGTAAATGTGTTTGCTACCTCTCAAATGTCAGAACTCTCTAAGCTTAAAGTCATTCACAGGAAAGACTTATATTGTTTCTACCATATTTAAGCACATCCTAATATAACTAGAAAACGGAACAGGAGCATAACACTAATCTCCTATTAAAGTATGCACAGCCACAGGCATTTAAAATCATTGTCTTGCTATACCACGGGAAGAGATGCCAAATCACAGGACTTCTTGGTACATTTAACACATTTCTCAAAATACACCTGTTAGCTCTTCTGTCTCTTTTTTTATCAGTCATCCCGCAGCAGCATTTGGTAATGCCCCAAATTTAAGCCATGTAGCATAAACTGTCCATTTTACGTGTTTTGGAAGGAGACAACTCTAACATGAGTAGGATATCTCCAGACTCCAGAACACTGGCACCATAACAAAAAATATTTCCCCCAAAACCCTCTCTCCCTCAGAAAGATATGGTATCTTCAGAATCAACAGGTCATGCTCTCTTTGACATTTTTATTACTCTCCAGCTGAAGTGGGTCAGCTACAGAAGAATCTGATTTTCCTTTGGGGTTTTCAGCAGTGTGCTGTCAAAACACAGAGAAATCTGGAAAATAGAACTCTTCAAGTTTCAGTATCAATGCAGATTTAACAAAATTAATAATTACACTTCATAATTTTAGTGTTTGAATGGTGGGGTTGGAGCTCCTGAGCTGGCAATGTTATAAAATGCTAATACTTAACCCTGCATGTGTCAACACTCAGAGAAGCAAGATTTATTTAAAATAGCACTGTATGCCAGTCAGCTCCAAAAAGAGGCTTGACAGACATGTCCTTGACATACAGATGTCATTTGCTATAAAGCAAGAAACTTACTCTTTAGCTCACCCCTCAGAAATACTTCAGTACCGAAACAGCCTCTAGAATCAAAAGCAGGTTTTGCCCATCTGCAATGGCCAGAATGCTTTGAGCAACTTCAGCTTATGTGCTGTGCTCTGTAGCAACTCTCAGCAGACTGATATACAGAGCAGCTAGATCTCGGGCCTTAATGACCTTCAAATGACTTTACCAACACCCAGACTCTTGAATTTGGCCTGGCTGCAAAGATTAGCACTTACCCCTGACAAACACAAAAGGAGGAGAGAAGTACTTCAGCCTGTACCACGTGCTTAATGACTTTCCCATTTCCATATCCACCTTAGCAAAGTAAAGAGAACAGAATCCTTTTGAATGGTCCTTGCAAGCTGTTTAATTTTTATTATAATTATTTAGTCATATGATTACAAGTCTTTTTTCAGCCTTGTCTGTGAATTTACAAGCATTCTCCATTTCTCTGTCCACATATGGTGCATTCCCTGCCTTACTGTACTGGGGCTCCCTTGAGAGCAAAGCCTCCAAGCATTGCTACGCTGCATTCAGCAACAAACCCAGCAGGATACTAACAGACTGTCTTCATTAACCTTTGCTGATTGAACTGTGCTCTTGTATTTTCACTCTGCACATTTGTGATGTCTCATAAAGATTCATAATGGGAATTTTAATGACAAAAGAGCCTGTATACTAAATTGCTTATGCACTGAAAAGGAAAAGCGGCTGTAAGAAACAGTAGACTTTTTTATTTTTCTCTCGTCAGAGCAGTGGCAGCACTTGAAAGAGCAAACTGAACACAGGAGTGGATCAATAGAGGAACGGCGCAGATGATAATTAATGCGGGGAAATGGCTATTTAGGTGCAGTAACAGAAGCTGCATTCACCAGGTATCCAAAATAAAAGGCAACATGTTCTGAGAGAAAGCCATCAGATGGCGTCAGTACTGGCTGATGAGGTACAGAGAGTCCAGCATGACGTATGCCTTTCTCAAAACATTGCTGTCATCCCTCACAGCACACCATGCAAACAAGTGAGAAAGCTGAGTTGTTACTAATAGAGGTAACTTTTGAGGTTAAGTACCTTGTCTTTGAGCTACTTGTGTAATTTAAACTCCATATCAGATTTTTTCAACTTACTGCATTCATAAAAGTTGACTAGATGAAATTCAAAGTAATTTTTAAGCCACGAAGAAGGATGACTTCAGGGCAACTTAGAATTTTATATATTTTAGATATAAAAACACAAAAATCTCTTTCTGACTTTCTTAAGAAAATATCCCGTACAAGTTAGTCTCTTAGTTTCTCACCTTCTCAGTATGATAATGAAAAGGCTGTGGGTTACAACATAAATTAATTATTAGTATTTGATTATTTTGATACAAAAGAAAGAAAAACAAGAGTTACAATACAGTTCAAAGACATGGTAAACCATAAGGAGAGAGTTACAGTCGAATGAACATAAAAGCAAATTTAAGATAACTATGTTAATACAAACAAGGAAAATAGTTTCCAAGCCATCAAAGATGTGTTCTGTGAGTCAAACAACACGATGATGAGTTAGTAGCACTAGCTTATATTAAAAAAATAAAAAAAAAAAGAGAACAACAAAACAAATTTTGATAGTCCCTCTTTTTATTAGGCATCGGGTAACTCTCTAGCTGCCATTTCAAGGAAACTCAATAGCTACTCTTAGCTGGAAGCAGCACCTTTGCCTCCGACCATGAGGAAAATTAAACTACAGCTCTCCTTCAGTTTAATCAAAGACTGCAGAAGCCTTACCACAATGTGCAAGTAGAGGAGAAAAGGTGTAAGCACATAAAGTCTGCAAAACTTAGGGGATAGAGACAGAATTCAAGCTTCAATAAGTATTTCCTATTTCTGCTTTGTTGAAACAAAGAAATCCAAAACATTAGCAATTCATGTCATGTTCCTGCACTGATTGCCTCACCTTGTGAAATCACAACATGTCTTTATAAGTACTCTTCTAAGCAAGGGAAAAGTTTCATAACTCATCAGTAAACATGGAAGAGTAGCCTTATGGAAATTTAGCCATGACATGTTCAATAATTTCAGTGGAATCAAGAAAATCTTCATATTACCCTTTAAGAATGAACTGAAAAAAGACAAAAAGCTCTCAAAGGCTTTGCTCTACACCATGGTATGGAATACAAAAATATTAAAAAATGGTAGTCTTTTTGTGGCTGTTTCTACAATTTTTGTACATTATATGAATAGTTAGTAAATATTATTTTCATTAAAACTGTACTGTTGAGGAGGAAGGACCACACTTTCTGCTAATTGCAGTTCTTCATAGATGAAAAAGATTACAATCATTTGTAACCAGTGATCTGGAATGTTGTTTCTCTTTCATTTCAAAACTCAGACAGGAATATTTAAGATCTAAATTACCTCTTGGATGATACTTTGGGCTTATTAACACCACCCCACCCCCCCACACACCTCCTTCAATGCTGTTAAAATTGACTCATTAATTTTTAATCTAAAAACAATTAATGTAGGATGTGAAAGGTTAAGCTTGAAATAAGGTGTGATACAAAGGGGATGGCAGGCACCCTGATGAGAAGCAGACTGGCTCTGATCTTTTGCAAGCCAAGTGGAGATGTTGTTGTTCCGCTATGGAGGAAGGGGCTCATTATCCCAAAGATAATTGCCCAGATGCCACACCAGTGAGGTCACATGAAACATGGCTGTGATTGCTGAACCAGTATTGGAACTAATTAACAGTTAAGGCTGCAGACAGCCATTTTGTACAGACCTCCACTTAGATGCATAGACTTCCCATCCCATCAATGTTAAGCATTAGGTCACCCTCTTTTTGCTGCTGAGTGAAAACATCAACCCACCCATCACAAGAATAAACACTTTGGTGTTACTTTTACAGCATTAAACTTCATCCTTTCAGTCATCTTGTACATATTAAAATTTAAAAAAAAATTATGCCCATATCAATTAATGATTTGGCATCTCTTTTGTTTAATGCAGAAAAAGCTCTTTCACAAATTAAGAGTAAACCTGAAGTTCTAAAAAGGGCTAACTCACACTAAGGGGAAGCAACACTTTAACTTTCCATCATGACTACTTTTGCTGCTGCCACTCATTCTGGATTATATTCCTTAATTAATGATAAAAAATTGAGATCTCTTGTATCTGGTGCTTTCAGAAACTGATCTATTTTTTAGCACACATACTTTACAGTGGTATTTTAGTCAATGCAGCAATAAATTCTACACTTGCAAACTTACGGGCCTCTGCAGACTCTCCCTTGATTGTAAGGGGTATTTCAAGATAAGCACGCACAGCCATCCAAGTGGAGGTCACTGAAGCAACAGGGGATTTTCCATGACAGCAGTAGGCAGGCCAGATAGGTAGTTTTTAAATAGTATTTTCCAGATGCTTTAATTTCTTCCAGCTTCTTTGACTGACGTCTGCTATGTTCTTAATGCCTTGAAAAGCAACAATTGAAACTTGATAATTCTGCATTTCTAGAACAAAACTGAGAGAAATTTCAACTTCTTGCCCTTGTGAATTCAAGTCAAGCTTGATATATCTTTATAGCTAAGAAATACTTAATATCTTTTAAAAATTTGGGTTACCTTGGAAAAAAATTAGTATGCTTTCCCTTTTGAAGTTGGTTACATTCAATCAGAACAAGCAGAATAATTTTCTAAGAGGAATTGAATTATTCTGGGGGTCTTTTTTCCTTTTTTCACCAAGGGGAAAAAATTTTGCATTTGAGTTGTTTTGAGACAGTACCTGTCCTACTTTTCTTTTCCTCATTTCACTCACTGAACCGAAAAAAACAGCTGTCTCAATCCCACACTGCTAGCTTTATTCTCTGAATCATTTAACCATCACAGGATCTCTTTGCCAAGACTGATGCCATTCCTACACAAGGAATGTGTACAAGCCTGAATCGCAGAATGGGTAAGGCTGGAAGGGACCGCAATGGGTCACACCTGGTCCAACCTCCCTGCTCAAGCAGGGTCATCCTAGAGCACATGGCGCAGGATTGTGTCCCGATGGTTCTTGAGTATCTCCAGTGAGGGAGACTCCACAACCTCTCTGGGCAACCTGTGACAGTGCTCGCTCCTCTGCACAGTAAAGAAGTTCTTCCTCATGTTCAGGTGGAACTTCCTGTGCATCAGTTTCTGCCCACTGCCTCTTGTCCTATTGCTCAGCACCACTGAGCAGAGCCTGGCTCCATCCTCTGACACCCTCCCTTCAGACACTGACAGACATTGATGAGGTCCCCTCTCAGCTCTCTGTTCTTGAGGCTGAACAGGCCCAGCTCCCTCAGCCTTTCCTCATAAGAGAGATGCTCCAGTCTCTCAATTATCCTTGTTGCCCTCTGCCGGACCTGCCCAAGGAGCTCCGTGTCTCTCTCATCCTGAGGAGCCCAGAACTGGACACAGCACTCCAGATGTGGCCTCACCAGAGCTGAGCAGAGGGGCAGGATCAGCACCCTTGACCTTCTGGAATGCTCTTCCTAATGTGCCCCAGGACACCATTGGCCTCTTGGCCACAAGGACACACTGCTGGCTCATGGACAGCTTGTTGCCCACCAGGTTCCCCCGGTCCTTCTCCACAGAGCTGCTTTCCAGCAGGTCAGCCCCGAGTCTGGTCTGGTGCAGGGGGTTATTCCTCCTCAGGTGCAGGACCCTGCATTTGCCTTTGTTGAATTTCAGTTGGTTCTTCTCTGCCCATCTCTCCAATCTGTTGAGGTCCTTCTGAATGACATAAAATGTAGAGAGGCCTGCTTTCACCTAACTTCCATCTGTGCTCTGCTTTACTCTTGCCTGCCACTTGGAATTTCTGCCATTCCCTGCAGCTTTTGAAATCCTTGTTTCTTTTCAGAAGGCTCATGTTACACTGAGGTTCATGCAATATTTCTTCTCTTAGCCAGTGATGTTAAGTAAGCTCAGTTTTTGGTTTGGATATGCCTTTTTCCCTGTACCTTCTCTCTAGTCTTTTTGTCAGGTTTGCTTTTCATAAATGTGTATCGCTTGGGCTAGGATTGCCTAGTTTTAAAATCTAGCCGTGCACTAAATATGTATATTATACGTACCTAAATATATACATGTATTTAAGGGAGTGTCACTTTGGATACTCTTCACAGTTATCTGCCAGGTTTTTCTGACCATATGAAGGTAAAAGTGGACAGCTTCCACTATTTGGAAAAAAGTCAAAGGCAAGTAGTATAAATGGTTAGTGATAGCAAAGCAAAACTATAAAGAAATCCAAGAATGAACCTCTGGGAACCTATAACAGCTGTCATAGAAGGGCTGTAAATGGGTAAAACTTATACTGGAAAAAAGATACAGTAATAATATTTGTAGGGGCTGCAAGAGGATTCCATACAATATAAACCTAGTCTGAGAAAATTTACAAAGATAAAGAATAGCTATTTTGAATACATGGTAGGTAACAGGGATTCTTTTGGGTATCTAAACCTGGAAATGACAGCTTTCAAACAAACCCCTAATTATAAAATTGTCATTGTCTTCTTTTGCACATGTAAATGTATTTTTATGCCTTTGCTTTTTCCACCGTTCAAAGACTAATTAATTACCAGGGCAAACCCTGTGAGAAAGGCAAAAAAACAAATGCAGGATTCGTTCAGACTCTGCTCTAGTTACAGTCTTGAGATCCCCTATCTCACTAAAATTATTCTGTATGTTTGAGCTTTCGTGGTTCTGGAGATTTTAACTTGATATAGATAAAAGACAGAAGAAGAGAGCAAATTCAAGGTCTGACATAGGGAACACTATACTGACCTCAGATTTTTAAATGCTGATTCATTTGCCAGTCCAACTTACTAAATAATTTCTAGCAAGAATCTAATCTATTCATATACTGCTCCAGAGTGCACAATGTCTGATTCATAAAGGTGTGAATCTTTTGAAAAATCTGCTTTTAAAAAAGTTGTTTGCATTTTCTTATGGAAGGACTCAAAATGTTTTAATCATTGAAGCAGCCTTCTGAAAAGAAATCAAGTTTGGGTTTAAAGATATAATATCGGCTATGCAAAGCTCTAGGTTTTACCTGTTTTCGTGTTATTTTGTATAACTTTACACCACTATAATCTAATATTCTGTTATGGTGGCACAACACAGGAAAAAAATCACAGCAAACTGAATACAGATCAGCAGGAACACAGGAGCTGAAAAGGCTTTACAGCATATATGCATATGTAATGTATATTGAAAACTTGAAAATACTGGAGTCCTGTATTTGCTTGAAAATGAGAGCAAACATTTTATAGGTGTATCAGTGCAATGTATAAAGAACCTCCAAAGCAGACAAGACAAGAATAGGAAGGAAAGGAGAGATTTTCAAGTTTTCATGTCAGTGCATCTCTAGTAACAGCTAGCTAAGGTAGACTTGCAGAGAAACAAGACGGAACACAACATAAATACTTTTAAGGGGAAATTTGGGTGATTCATTTTTTTATCAGTAACAGAAATGAAAGTCACAGTGCTGTGATGCTAGGCCACTAAACACTAGCGTCTTACTTGATCAAGTGTGTGCATGCTTTGGTAGAACCACTGGAGTGCAAGAAAGATGGGGAACAGAAGGTCTATTAAAAGAAAAAAGGCAACATGGCCCTGGAGAAACTGAGCGTGAGCTTGACATTCTCTGCTTCCAGTCACAGTTTTGCCTGCAGTGCAGATAGATGCTTATATCCTTGACAACTTGCCTTTTAGCACTGTGATGACAGAAGTTTGCTGCTTCTACAGATGGTGAGGTTGGCATCTTTGAAATAATTTAACTTACAACCATTAGTAATTTAATAAATCTTAAAAAATAATATAAATACATTTAATTAATTAAATAACTTTAAAATTTAATAAATTTAATAAAAATAATTGTACCTACTAGGTCTCATAAACCAAGTCCACAAGTATAAAACATACAACTGTTATCTGTCCCATCAGAAGGTGAATGAGTCTATATAAACTACAATGACATCTTTTACCCTCCTCACACTACACTGAGACGCCTGTTCTGAAGACCTATCGTAAAGCTGGCTTAGCAATAAGTAAATAAAGAGGTACTCTGTTGCTTCCCAACAGTATGATTATAAATGTGGTGTTTCTGTTCATCATACATATTTTACATTTATTCTCTATAGGGTCAAAATATGATCCAATACATGGTTCCCTGGTTGAAGTACCTTAAAGATACTTTAAGTGAATGCTGAAGACGATACTGAAACACACTTCTGTATGTCCACGGTGTAAGAGTCTGTCGTGCTACAATGTTTGGATTACAATTTAGATAAGCATTAGTAAAGATAGTATTACAGTTGGCAGAACATTTGCTGCACAAAAAGAGTACTTTGAATCAGAATATGCAAGATATTATACTGAATTATACTGGAAACAAACTCCAAGGGACTATCGGTATAGCACAACCACGGGAATGAAAGTCCATTTGTATTCCTGCTTGGCTAGTTTTGGACAACTTGAACAACTGTATGTTTATATTTATAGATAAAATATACTGGTCAACAGCAATGGTTCATGGTAGCACATAGAATCTACTAATGAGGATATACAGTACTGCATTCATTTTACCATTTTATTGCATGCTGCTTTAAATATTTTTTCTGTTTACTAAAGATGTACAAAATTAGAAGATGTTAGGAAACTATTTTGAACTTAGTGAAAGAGGCTATACAGATGATAAAGCAAATTATCATGGAAAGGTGGCAGCTAATTTTTTTTTTTTTTAAAAAAGGTAAAAAATTTTAAAAGTTCCGGAACTTATAATAGCAAGCATCATAGTAAGCCACTAGAGCATTCTGGGTCCAAGTCCTAAGGCAGCAATAAGTGCTTACCACAAGCTGTCCCTAAATTGTAGAATGGAGTCATGTGGCTGCTCTACGATTGTGGCAGCCGGTGAACATACCTTTATGTTAAAGTGACCAGGAGGCTTTTCCTAGGGTGCATGGTTCTGTTAAATTAATCTATTCCAGTTTGAATTCCCCAGTTGGCTGCTGGCCCGTGCCCCTCGCCACTCCCCCGGGGCTCTGCCATTGGTCCCCGCTCCCTGATCCCGCCTTTTCCCCGGCCCCAGGAAAACGGCAAAGTTAGCCATGATCCTGGTATTTACCCTTGCGAATCCCGACAGTGAAGATGCAATAAACTCTCTTGCCGAAATGCAAGCAAATACCCTTCCTGACTCTTTGCTACTGACTTAATACTGAACCTGCCAGGCTTCTGTGGGAGCATGCGGGACCCCACGGAGCCAGAGGGGGACGGTATTATATGATGGCAAGCATGTATATCTGGAGTATGACCTAGGTTTATTAATTTTTTCCTGTTTTTTTCTAGGCTGAATATATTATCTCTGAAATTCACCATTCTTCTCTGTCCTCTCCAATTCATGCAGCAAGCAACTATCACCCTTCTACTCCACCTCTGTCATATGTTGTGGCCTGGCTCTCCCACTCTGCTCACAGAGACAGCAAGATTTGCCAACTTCTTTACTTGACAGTAAATTTACAGTATTTACTCAATTTACACTATTTATTCTTTAAAAATATAAGTATCTTTGACTCAAGACAGCATCGTCTCTGAATGTATCAGAACATCACGGTATTGAAGGGTTCTTATATATTACAGAGAAGTAATAGACCAAACCGGAACTGCTACAGAGGTGCACTTTTTGGCAACACTACTAAACTGAGCAATTTTCTAAACTTTCCGTGACACTGCTGATGTTGGGAGTGGGGGGTGGGGTAAGGGGGAAACAGAAATTACTCCTCTGTCTCAAAGTTAATTCTATGACATCCTGAGACAACTGTGCCTATTTCGTTCCTAGGATACTTGCTTCCCCATGAAAAATTGATATATTTCTATCCCAACCTGTTCGACTGGTACATGCACCTGAATAGGGTAAAAGTACAGGAGGGATTCAAAAGCCAGGAAATGGATATCAAATATATTTCCAACTTCTGTGTAACTGGATCTGTACCACTTTTTTTTTTTTTAATAGAAAAGAAAAGATAAAAGAACCAACAGAAAACACCAAGTAAACCAAAAACAAGCCTTCCCAGTTTTCCTGAACAGTGATAAAAGCAACGAGATCAACAGTGGGGTTTCTAAGAAGCAATCTGGCGTTTCAAAAGAATACCTCCCTTGTCCTCCACAGGACACTGATCTTCTTGCACAGCAGAATATAGAAGGATACAACTTTTTTGGGCTGAGAAGCTTCCAGGTTTTTCCAGAACCACAGCCTGCTTCTTTTCTATGTAAAACTCATTATGGTAATTGAACCCAAACAAGTTTCTTTTATAATACCTCAAGGAAAAGAAATGAACCTAGCACCAACCACTTTATCCCTGATATAATTCCAGTCGCATTCCCTTCACTGGTGTTTGGTTCTCCCGCTACCCATAACACTCACTGTGATCTTCAAACCATGCCGTGCAAATCCAGGCTCCATGCTTGGGTCACCAGTGATTATGCAATCTAATCCAAAGCAGTCGTGCCTCGGACAGCCCTCCTTTGCTCTTCTCTGAACTCTTTCCTCTTTTCACCGTGCTCACTTCAGGAAGCGCAGCGCACTGCCAGTCTCACTGACCAGTACAGAAGGAGGTTTGGAAAGGCTGTATGTGGCACCTGGCAAACATTGACTGGTATATCCACAGCCTGGCTGGAAAGAGGAAGAGAAAAGCAACGCTCAAGGAAATTAACTCAGTCTGCCCACCTATGTGAGTGCCTGTTGCCCAGGGTATGCTCCTATACATGAATCCCATTCTGTCCTGTCTTTTTTGCTGCTAGGACTGATTAAAATTCCTTTCCAACTCTTCTTCACTCTTCTTTCAAATCAAAGTCATCTCATAATAACCTCAGCAAATGCTACCACCACACTGCAGCTATTTTTATTTCAGACAAAGCTATTTGCCCATTTCATTCCAAGTAGTTTCACAGTAATGGAAACGCCATTCAGAGAAGAATAACTTAATCCTTTCTCTTAACAGCCTTCCCTATCTCTTCCATTTGATTTAGTGTCTTTGCCAGCTCAGTATATGTTTAACAGATATTTCTTGATGTAAAGACCTTATTTGCTAAAATATTTGTACAGTAGTTAGGCAAAATTATGGTTTTTTAACTGCTTTCATTTCAAGGATAATGCTGCAGACAAGAAGATAATTTAAGTCATTACAGCCTGTCAGCCAAGATCTGTTCACTTTGACTTTTCAGGTAAGTACACTTTTTTAATATTTATAATGTAAAGTATATAGAGAAATAAATTGGATTAACAGCATAGAGCAATTGCTGATTTTCTAAGCTCTAAAGCAATGAGTATAGAGGACAAGAATGAGATAGTTTATTTTAAGAAAGACTATCCAACATAATTGTTTAAAATATAAGTATATTGCAATTTACTGGACAGCCTCATCTAATTCACATTAATCTTTTATAAAAAGGCATTACTGTTTTGGAGTTTAGTCCTCCTGAAAAAGGACAGACTGGTATGATACCTGAATCAGTCACATATGTCTCTGTCTTGTGTACACTGTAGGATTTAGAAATCTAATTCAAGGAGAGATCTGCTCCATTTGGTGTCAGACTTCCAACACAACTCCGTTCAACACAAGTAGACACACAACAATCAGCAGCTTGTTCCAGAAACTCCTAGGGGGACAGTTGGCTTTGTCTTACCATCCCATGCAAATGTTACAAGAAATAACTACCAGTACATGCCACATGTTTATCTGAACACCAGAAATACACACACATGTATGTTAGCTTAAAAGGAATGTTTAAGGTGTCTTTGTAGATAATTTCATTCTTGTGATCTCCCTGTCTGAAGGGCATCACAGTTATCAGGTGATACCAAGGTAATTAATTCCACAGATTGACATTGCTCTCTCTGTTGCCTATTCCTTGGTCAGGCCAGCTAATTCATATCCCCAATCTTTTTTCCTTCTGGAACCCGCAAAAACCGTTACTTTGGACATCAGACTGTCTGGAATGACAGCTTCACTCAATCCAATGGCCACATCTCGAGACATTCCTGCTGTTCATAACCTTTCTTTTCTATTGCAGGTACTTCTATCCTCATTTTTATGGATTAAGGGTAGCAACCAGGATCCTAAAAAAATACCAAAGTTTGGTTTGATTTGCCTTTATTGCCTCAATCTATGTCTGCAATTCTCTGCTCACGCAGACATTTGTTGTTTTCTTTGGTTTTGTTTTTTTTATTACGGAGCCATTTTTTGTTTTCAATTTCTATTTGTACAAATGTCACAGATGATAAACCACACTTCACTGTCCCCATCCTGTAATTTAGCAGAGTTAAGAAGGGATCGCAGGCTGAACCTACATACTCCTTTAGTAGGCAGTCAAGTATTTTGATGTCCTTTTCCACCAAATTATTATGTACGAACTCATAGACTTTACATGCTACACCACTACTTCACTGCAACCTCATAGACTCCTGACTGGTGCATTCTCTGATACTACTATTGCTCCTTCCCATGAGGGGCCCGATTTTTTGGAAACAACTTGGCAAACTTTAAAAGCTTCCATAATGTCATTCTTTAGCTGTAGAAAGGACATAGCATCTATGATAACTCGGTCATATCGTTTTCAGTCTTAAGGGTCCTTCCTGCATTCTTTTTAACTTCAGCATTACCACATTTAGCAGTCACAAATACATTTTCACATAAACACATTTTTTGCTTTTTACCTCACTTCTTTTAAACATTTCTGTCACATGCTTCTTTTTATCATAGAGAAGCAGCTTCCATTAACACATTTGTACAGGTAGCACTGCCAGAATACATTAAGTGCTCCAAAACTAGTCACATACAAGACTACTACCAAACAATCTTGGTGTTTGTTGCAATATAATGCTTGCAGATATGACAGAAAACAAAACACTACTTAAACTGTGTCCTGATATTTTCTAGAGAGCTTCAAGTCTGAATGGGTCTCTTCTTGCTCTCATTCTTCTTCTCAGATTATTTTTTTTAGTTTGTTTTATCCCTTTATGGTGTATGGGCCAATAAGCACTAAGCCACAGATTGGCAGAGGGGGTCTATTTCATTCAGTGTCTGTGTTTTAACCTCTCACCTTTTCACCATCAGGGCCTCTGTGCTTTGAAAGTCTGTCGAGTTGGCTTACAGCAGGACGGCTATGATGTAGGTCTGTCACCTCAAGCTGATTCGCTAGCACCTGTCCCCTGACATCACAGGTATTAATGCACTGCTGTACCCAGCAGAAACAGAGAATTATCACTACTTCTTGGATCAATTTAATCAGACTAACCATAGGGGTCATTTCAACTCTCTTCTCAAACCTGTAATAATTACTGCTTTTGAATCAGTCATTGCCAGCCAGCTGCACTGAACTAGAGTTCTGTGACCGGCTCATAATTAATTCTCTTTAACATAATTGTCATTTCTAAGTAAATAACAATCAGGATCAGATAGATGAAAAGAATTTTTCCTTCCACCCCCAATTAGGAGCATTAAAAAAAAATACTGGATGTATCCTTGGCAAATCTAGCTCAGAACAAAAAGTTGGAACACGTTACCATCTATAACAAACGCCACTTGTTTATACAGAGCAAAGCTTTCTCAACCCAGAACTCCGTCTCATTCTTGAAGAACAGCTACCTCCAGCATATCAATTAGCACAGGGTAGTTCGAGTTCAGCCAAGTAACATAAGGTTTTCTTACAAAGAGGAGGAGAGCCAGACTGAAAGGCACTTTGAAGGTAACACACTTGTCAACATGCAAAGGTTGCAGGCAGATATGGAGACATCTTTGGTTTACATCTTGCAGCATGTTCCTATGTCATTAATTTACAAAAAAAAAACAACAACAACAACAACCACAAAAAAAAAAAAAACCAAAAAAAAAAAAAAAAAAAAAAAAAAAAAGCCAAACATGAATATTCACCAGCCTCTAAAGTAGTAGCCTATCCCTGGCAGTAGTTGCTTTAAATTGCTTTAGGTTTTATATTAAAGTTTGTCCACAAGCCCCTTTCTGCTGGCTCCCAACCATCCTGATGTGTGGCATGGAGAGGCTGGGGCTGGATGGGGTGGCTTGGCAGCACCCTGGCTCCAGAGGCACCCACACCCATAATATGATCTGTGTGTTAACCTAACCAGAGCAGAGATTTGGGTTCTGTTCCCCTCACCACGTCAGTTAGGTATATAACAAAAAAGGGTTTCACAGAATCATAGGAAGGTTTGGGTCAGAAGGGACCTTAGAGATCATCTACTTCCAATCCCCCTGCCATGGGCAGTGACACCTTTCACCAGACCAGGTTTCTCAGAGCCCCATCCAGCCTGGCCTTGAACACCTCCAGGGATGGGGCATCTACAGCTTAACTGGGCAACCTGTTCCCGTGCCTCGCCACCCCCACAGTAAAGGACTTCCTCCTAATAATCTATTCTAAACCTCCTGTCATTTAATGTGAGCAGTTTTAAAAAATTTAAATATATAACAGTATGTATTTTTATCTATCTGCGTGTATGGTTTGACGCAGAAGCCGCCCGGCAGCACCTCACGACCAGCGGGGCTGTCCCGCCGGCGGCCTCGGAGGGCGGCGGGGGAGGCTGCGCTGAGGCGCCTTCCCGCAGCAGCTGCCGCCGTTCCTGGGGGCACATCGCCACCTAGCAGCGGTCCCGTAGCCTGCAGCGCCCCGCGAAGCCACCGAAACGGGGCTAAACCAGCCGTGCGAGCACGCCTACCCTGCCCCGCTGTGGGAAGGGCCGTGCGGCAGCGGCCCCTGCGCCCACCCCGCCGGCAAAGCCCCGTGCCCGGCCTGGGCCTGCGGGGGTCCCCGCAGCGGGCAGGTCCTGGCGGGCGTCGTGGCAGCGCCCTGTTCCCTCGGGTGTTTGCCCAGCACTTGGCAGCTCCCAGCCCTTCACTGCCCCTCTGCCACTGGTGTTTCCCTGGGTGAATTTGTTCCTACACCCCAGTGCCCAGGGCCCATCTCACCTGGGTGAGATGGTGACATCAGCCTCCCTTTTTCACCGCAACCCAGTGAACAGGCCCTGCTCATAGCGTTCACAGCCACACTCCTGGAAAAATCTCGGTAAAACAAAATTCCTTGGATTACTTTCTTGGTTTCTTCCTTGTGCAGCTTGGATTGTTACATCCTCCTGCATCGATCCGGTTGTCACCACCTCTCCCAACACCAGCCAGTCACTCCCCTACAGCAAGCCGATGTAAGGATATGGCTGCGGAGCAACATCCCTCTCGCTCCCATCTTTAGGGTGGAAAGGAAGGGTTTTGGTGTTTGTGTCCTGAGTGTCTCCAATGGATAGATATAGCTGGGGTGGTGTAAAACCACACACTTGTTGAGAAAGAGGGCTGAAGGAATGAGTAGGAACTCAGCAGGTAGAGAAGAGATTAATTTCAAATAGTATGTCAAAATGAAATAATTATTAAACACTTTCAACCATCCTTTGTGGTTATCTTTGCATATGAGCACACAAGCAAGACAGAGACACATTCAAGGATACTTTAAAAATGTCTTTGAGGTGGGATTAGGAATATTTTCTTCATGCATTTCCTAGCCAAAAAGTATAGAGCTTTGCTATCCAAATTACTTATCTTTATCTTATATCTTGCAAGGTTTAGGGTTTTTTTCCCACATTTCACACTACCACTTTTTAAAAGGTGAGGACTTTTGGGGACATCAGTGCCAAATTTGCTATTGCCCAAGGTAACTTGAGTTTAGCTTTATCCTGTTAAAAAGTGCTGCAAGTTTTCAGTACCAAACAACTATTTTCATCAGTAATAGTGTGTTTTCCCATTATAACAAAATATTAGATAAAGGAACAGGACGTGCTATGTAGAACCAACTGTATTTCCTCATAAACCAGACTGAAATAATTTGAAGGAGTTTGGTGAGGACGCCAGCTTAGTCATTTACCCTTACAATGCTTGACAAGAAGAAAAAAAAAAAAAAAGAAAAAACCATGCAGTTATTTTAATCAATAGCATTCTCTGTCAGCAAGTCACCAACAGGTCCTAGAATAAAGAAATGAGAATGCATTTACCAGGAAGCTCACATGTCTCACAGCCGACTGCTGAGACTGAAGTGAACAAATTCTTCTGGGAATGCGAGCAAAAGTGAAGTCAAAGGCACCCCTCATTGATTTAGTGTACAGTACTGTACATTGACACTAGCTATTGTTTGCTCTATAAACCACCTTCAGTAGCGCACACGCTGTTACAGAACCCTTACACAACTGAACATTTTGTTGCCTTACATAGTGGTGCTTGGAATTACCAAACTGGATTGCAAATATTTATTTCAGTGTCTCCTCCGAAATGCATTGTAAAAAGAACCTCTCTTTGAAATTGCACAGTGGCTCTATTGACCTCTCTCCAATACATTTCTAGAAAGTGTGACACTCAGCTAAGAATAAAATACCTTCAAATTACAGCTGTGCTCTGCACCAAAACTGTAGATACAGAAAGTCGTCTCTTCCAACTGTTGAGAAAGTTATTTCATACCAGACACAGATCTATTGCAGGCAACCTTTTGGGGTTTCTCTTTATCGTGCTCTCTCACATTTCAGTGCCACTACACATTCCTTTAAAAATATGCCCCAGAAAGGTAGAGTCAAATATATGGATAAGGCTGAGATAATTGCATGTCCCTATACAGAAGAATATACAAATGGATGGGTATATGCAGCAATTCCAAGACAACATTAGAAGAACAATAAATGATTGTGAGGCTAAATACATCTGCAAATCTACAAGGTAGCAGTGGTGACAGACATCACTGGTCCAAAACTACATCTTAGCTATAGCATTGTTTGAGGTTACGGAACATGATCCTTTATTCCACAGTCCTTACACGTGAGTTCTTGAATTATCTGAGAGAGATGAGTTCTTTTTACACATCACTTCGAAAAACAAATGTACAGCAGGGTTGGCTGTCACAGCAGGGATGGCTCCCCAAGACCTTGGCTGCAGCATTCTGTGGTTCAGTAATGGAATTGGCTCTAATCTGTCTCCGTCAATACTGCCCAGACAAAGGTGGTGCCCTTTCGGGCAAAATGCCCAGATCTGACCTGCTTTACTCCCTCTTATCTGAAGTTCAATAAGCATTGCTTATTTCTACAAAACATGTAGCTATTTTGGATGTCCAAGTCATAGGACTTTGAAGGTTATTTCTTGTGGCAGCCCTGGCCTTTCTTTCCCAGCAATTACACACGGTCGTGCCTACGCTGCACAAAAGATAGCAGCACGTGCATCCCTGAACCAGCGCCAGCACCAAAAGCAATGCAATAACATCCTCACAACGCACTGCCAAATAACTAATGCAGATAATGTGGGAGCAATGCTTCCAGAAATCAAGCAAGTATCTTTGCATTGTCAAGCAGACACCAGTTCACTCAGAGTACGTATATGTCATTCCAGATCCAGTCTGGCTGTAGAGAAGACAGGGTGCAGACAGCCTCTGCAGTAACTGCTCCTTTCTCAGATAAACAGAAGACTCATAATCCTTTGTTCTTACCTCTTTCTGTGAGGGTCAGTAAAGGCACTGCATATTTCTAGGGGATGAAAACTTTCACGGTTACAGGAAGTTGCTTCTCTACATCCATCTTGGTAATTGCACAGTGCTTCATTGCACAGTGTAGATTCATTCCCATCATTATTTTCATGAAATAGGAAGAACTCCCTGCACAGTAAATCATGCCAAGCTTTGTTAGGTAGGGGTGTTTGGGGATGATTTCCTTATCTGGGCCTTCATATGCCTCTATATCCCAACAGACATCTCTCTAAGAGGCAACCAAATTGTTAGCACATAACTTATGCTTCATTAACATTACTCTTCAATTTACCAGTACTAAATGTGAATCAGAGTGATTTTCTTGTCTTTTCCAGCTAGCATGACCTTAATTATTCTGATACCATTTCCCAATAGCCTGTGCCATGGTTTTAAGCCCAGCTGGAGATGAAACACCAGCAGCCACTCACTCAACCCCTCCTCTCTTTCCCCCCCCCTCCCCACCCCAGTGGAATTAGGAGGAGAATAGAAGTAAAACTTGTATGTTGAGATAAGAACAGATTAATAATTGAAAATAAAGAAAAAATACAATAATAATGCTAAGTAATAATAACAATGATAATAAAAAGGAAAAAAACCCATCAGTTGTTCAGCACTTGCTGACCGATGCCAGACCTCCCTTCCTGAACCCAAATCCTGCCCCCCCTGCTTTCAGGTAACTCCCTCCAGTTTATATAGCAGGCATGACATTCTGTGGTGTGGAATATTCCTTTGGTCAGTTCGAGTTCCAGATATATTCCCTCACAGTTTGATTTTTTTGCATTCAGAGCATGAGACAAGGAAAAAAAGTCCTTGACTTAGGATAAACTTGACTTAGCAAAAAACAAAAAAACTAAATTATCAATGGTTATCAACACCATTCTCATTCTGAATTCAAAACACAGCACTGTAACAGCTACTGAGAGGAAATTAACCCTACCCTCTATCCTAGCTGGAGCCAGGACACTGTTATACTGGAGATTATTGGCTCTAGCAATTTCATGTCTAAATTTTCCCTTTTCCACCAATTTACTGCATTCAGTTTCAGCAAACTCTGTCCTATTGTCAAAGATTGCAGCATCTGGAGAATAGGTAACATATGGCAAAAAAAATTTACTAAGATGACCACTTATTTAATTGTAAGAGTATCTGGTGAGTTTATATCAAGGAAATAAACACAATATCACAACAAGTAAGTTATTTGTGGTCTTTTTTCTCTTCAATGCGAAAACAAAAAAATTGTCTGTATACCTTATTGCAGGTAACATGTTTTTTTTTCCTTTAGCAGCAAACATGAGGTATATTGTTCAATGTAGCCTGTATTTTTGTCTTATGTGAAAGTCTTAAGAATTTTTGCAGTGTCATAATTACCTAGACCCTAATATAATTCTGACCTCTCAGTTAGATTTTCCAATGCCAAGTTTTCTTGTCAGATTTGTAGGTACCTAATGTAGCTCTGAACTTTCCAGTGGCCTTTTGTTAACTCCTTGCAACCACCTATTGTCTCTAGGGCTCATGTTCCCCTTAAAAGCCATGTCCTGTAACAGGAAAAAAAATCGTCTGCAACTACTTACAGCTCATCCCTCTGGTCCCCCACCAGATTTCAGTGAATCTCAACAACAGCAGAAGTTCTTGCTGCTACATTTTCCCATTTTTGGACTTTTCTTGTTTATTCCTTACATGTTCCAGTGTCAGTCAGAGGAGATCAGCTTTCTCTGGTGAGGCTAGAGAAACAATCTTTCCGTGTAGGGGAGGGAGCTGTTGGAAATAAAGAAAAAAATCTATGTGAAAATATGAAATTAATTAGTAGGTATCTGAAATAAATAATTTGAATGCAGCATTGTCAGCACAGAAAATAGTTCATGTTACCTAGACGAAACACTTAATTTAGTTGATCTATGGACTTGCTGTAGTCAAGAGAAAGAAGGTGCAATTCAGCAGACAGCATAAATCACCCACCAAATTAGCCTTTTTCTGCTCCGTGAAGGCAGAGACCAGTGTTGCTAGCTGATGAATTTAGCTCTCAACAACTGCTAGTGGTGGGACACCCTTCACTTCAGCTCTCAGGATACTGAAGAGGAGGGGAATGGTGGAGCTTAGTGGTGGAACAAGATCACAGATGAAGGATGCTTGAGGTGATGCTACTGGATACTTAAAAGGATTCCTTATGGACATGTCTGTAAAGCACAGACTGCTCCATACTCCAGCCTCATTGGTGGCACACACAGGGAACAGTCCCTAACATAACATATTTTCATATTCGGTGGGAGAGACCAAATGCACACGGCTGCTCTCTCCTGATTTAGCAAGCACTGAAAGTTCAAGAATGATTCTCTGTGTGTTCCATGTAGGTTCAGAGGCTGTGGAATAGCAGCAACATTTAGGTACAGTGAAGAATCCTTCACTTGCTCACCCACGTATTAATAAAGTACTGCTACTCCATCATCTCTATGGTCTGAGAGTTAGATTTCATTGCCAATACAGATATCTGATTCCTGATCTCCTTTTCGCTATTATGACAGAATCCAATAGCAGCCACTCTTGTAAGCTTTAATTCTTGTTTTTCTAGAATTGCAGCATATTGATCCTCCATTTTAGCCATCTGTGGAAGTAAGTATGATACACTACACTGAAACAGTGCAGAAAATTTTACCATATTGTAAAGACATGTGTCTTTAACATTGTGATTTTATGTCATTAAAGACTACTAACCAAGAAGAAACAAAAAAGAATAATCATCTTCCTTTCACTAATTGTCTCATGAGCAGAAAATTTACAATGCAAGATGATGAAGGCTCCTGTAATATTAGTTATTTTTGATACAAGATTAAACTTTAATAAAAGGAGTGTAACATCTCTCAGATGTTAATTTTTTCATATGATAACTAAAATCATAGTAGATGTATGGCTTCAGTCCTAACTACAATTGCCTATTACACTAATGACATCATTGCTAGTAACACAGAAGATATTATTAATACATTGTTATTTTGTCACAGAACAACATTCATGTGTGTCTTGGGGTGACTTTATAATGTGTATCCCCTATCGCTACCCTATGCCCACCAATCTTTTCTGTGTCTTTAAACTGAGCCTGAGAAGGACAGAAAACAAAAAACGTTTCAAAGCAGTTGTTTCAAGGACACGGAGATACACTCTGTGTATCTCTTGGGGTTTTTTTTTCGGCTCTTTTTCTCCCAGCGAGAGACGGAGGGTTGAATTTCGTTTTCCTAGGATTTTTGGGTTTTTTTGTTCTTCTCTTCTGGACTGTTTCAACAACATCTGAACACATCAGGAGAATTTTCCCGGAGGCCCGGGGGGGTGGCCCCTCGCCGACCCAGCTCCGAGGAGGAGAGACCGCACCTACGGAGGACCTCTGAAATCTTCTCAGGTTTTCTCTCCACAGAGAGAGAGATCTCATTATTTGGCATTATTATTCCCCACCTGTGTGTTTGTTAAATAAATAGCTTGTTATCTCTTTCACTTTCCTTTGAGGAATTTTTTTTCCCGAACCTGGTGGGGAGGGGTGGTTGCAACCTGACTTCTATCAGAGGGTATTCTCCTCCAAATTTGTCCAAACTAGGACAATGTGCAAATCAATTTGCTTGAATCCAGTAAAAAAACATTTAGGATTGAAACATCACTAATTTAATGTGGAACATATTCAAAAAATCTTTCCCCAAAAAAATCAATGTCTAATTTTTTTGTGGAAAGAGCAGAGGGTGATTAACTGCAGACATATTCTTGAAAATAAATTGCTCTAGCTCAGGATAAAGACATCTTTCTTTTTCTTGTAAGCTCTATTTTATTTATTTTTAAGTTTCTTTTATTTGACATGAGTTCCTGAGGGAAAAGTTCTGTCAAGCTTGTATACACTACTTTGAATCCATGACAATGCTTTTATTTGGAACAGGGAGGCTCAGGTGAATTAGAAAAGAGTATTTGAAAGGGGTCCCCTCTCCCACTCACTATATCTCCCTGCCTTTTCACTCTAACTTCAAGCTTCAGGCTACTTACCCAAAACTAGTTTCAGGTGAGTTCACACCTTGCCAAGCACTGCTGTAATTCTCTGTCAGCCAGGACAACCTTTTGTGAAGTCACAACTTACCAAGGGAGCATGACAACATGTGGCAGCACGACACTGTAGACTACCAGGTGGAAAAATAGGAGGAAATTTGTAATGAAAACTACTTGGTCCTGTGGACCTGACATCCACACCAGACATGGTTAGGGTTTGTCTGTTTATTCATTTTGGACTTTTCCTCACGAACAGAACACCCATCTGTGTCTGGAGAAATGTTAGATGGTTCCTGGAGCATTTCTGCTAGTTTTTCACCCAAGAGGAATCCATTTCACTCACTTTGAGACTGCTCCAGGATGCAAAGCAAAGTATAGGAGGTGGGGATAGCCAGCAGATTGATCTAAAAAGCACATACCAATATGCACTAGCACACTGACATCAGCTCGGCCTTAGAACACCAAACTACCTCTTACTCAGAT
Organism: Struthidea cinerea; assembly: GCA_013397865.1. Lineage (NCBI taxonomy): Eukaryota > Metazoa > Chordata > Aves > Passeriformes > Corcoracidae > Struthidea > Struthidea cinerea. The sequence goes on along the minus strand of VZTI01003848.1, from coordinate 809,655 downwards.
GCATTCATGCTTCTGACCAGTAGCTTTTGTTTAAATCCAGAGCTTAATATTAGATTCCTTTTCAGCCAGGCGTTGTCTTTTTATGCATATATTTTTACAATCATTCAAGCTACAAAGGAGTCCATTCTGAATTGGATCTTCTGACTGCTGCCACACAATAAATACTATGTAACCAATGTAGCAGTTTAACACCAGAGACCCTTTTTCAAAAGGGAAATTTAAGTTAAATCACTTGCATTCAGTGCTGATTCATGACAGTGTAAGGATACTTATGCCATTTTCTTTGTAAATACATTTTCCAACAGAACATTATGCTTGCAAAGCTCAGGGTAATATATCCCTATGTTGATAGTTCACATATGCAGTCAACTCAGTCTGTCTACAGAAACATGGGATCCTTGCAGTCATTCCTTCCAACACAGCAAGGCCTGGGCTGTTCAGATCAGTTATATAGCTCAGTTATCAGAGGTTTCTAGGTCACTTTGGACACATTTAAGCAGTAAAATTGTGGAAACAATGGAGCCTGTAGTGTTGCAATATCATATCAACAAAGCTCAGCTAATGTAGCATTCACTATTTTGGTATTCTGAAATCAATACTCGATTTAGAATATCAGACATAACAAAGAATCATTTAGAAAATGTTTCTTGGCTGGTATGAAGAACTGAAGAAAAGACTAGAAAAAGAAAGAAACAGATTCATGTCACAGAGCAGCTGGTATTTGCAGTAGCAAATTTTCCATTTGGATGGAAAAAAATTTAGAACTCAGTTTAGTTGCCCCTAGCTCGTGTCCAAGGATAGTATACACATGCTCACTACAATGCCAGACACCTTTCATAGATCCACGGCCTTTCAGAGACCAGATGGGATTCCCTGTGGCACCTTCAATAAATACCGATGCAGGCACAACTGAACTTAGCTCCAAGAGTGAAAGCCCTTCCAGACAGAGATCTTGAATGTAGGTATCTAAAAGTCACCTAACCTTACATCAGAGAAAACAGGGGCTTGAATCAACAGTCTGAGTGGTGAGCAGACACAGACAGTTACTTGATGAACAATAACGTTAACACTTAACCACCTCATCTCCCTGGCTTACTCTTTGGAGTTTAGCAGTTTAGTGCAGTATTCTGCACTAAAACTGCACAGTACATAGAAAGCACCTCTGTGTAGGATGCAAGCCTGTGAACCTGCAATATTATATTGCCCAATTAGATAATATAGACCAAAAATAGTTCAAAATGATACGAGGTTTTGGTTTGGTTTTTTTAAAATTAAATGCAAAAAGAATTAGGGAAGGTACTAGCCGCTGTACCATATGTTCCGTGTTACGTGTAGCCGTTGACAGCTGTAAGCCTTTTCATATGTAACTTATCTACAGATTGTACATCTGAAGGCTTACAGAGAGAGGTAATGTTTAGATTGCAGAAGTGGTGATCTACAGAAGAGCGCACTGCTTAAATACATGTCCTTAAACTCTCCTTGGATTGCAGCGTCCTCTGCATGCGGATTTCCCACGTGTCCCCCCGCCCGCGGGGAAGAGCTGCTCTGCAGTTGCCGCGAGCCACCGCTGCGGGGCGCCCGCTCCCCGCGGCACGCAGCGCAGCGCGGCTGGGAACGGCAGGAGCGGCCGCAGGGAGGGAAATTCCGAACGTGTGGGGAAACCGAAACAAACATAAACCGGCTCTCTACATCAGCGTCACATTCCTAGAACCTGTGCTTCCAATCCTGAAGTCACCCCCTCCCCCTCTTTTCTCCACCCACCTTGGGATAATCAAAAACAATAGAAAACAATGGGCCAGAACTGTTTACAAATAAAATTAATTTCGGACTTGAATTCTAGCTCTATGTTTATTCTACAGACATTACTAGTCTTCATTTTCCAAGAATAATTTTTAACATTATATTAACTGGTTTTAAAAGTTACCTTGTGTGTTGTGGTTCATCTGTGTTGCAGTAAAAAAATACAAAAAAGGTTCGTTCTGCCTAGAATATATATACATCTCTAAAGAGAGAAACCCCAAGCATCTTAGGGCTGAATGGAATTACCTGCAGCACTAGAAGAGAAGTGTTAATTAAGATCAAACTCAGAACTCTTACGCCCGTGTATACATACATACACATGCACATACACAGAGACCAAAAAAAGCAATTGTTACTTTACCTTCTGAAAGCTCCAAGGCCCTAGAGAAGGAGAATAAATTTCAACTGTACAGAAACCCAGCTCAAAAGTTTTAAATGCTTCTTCACCTCTCCTAGTTCAAACAGCCACTTAGTTAAATGTTAAGTCTAGTCATCATCTACCTCTCTCTGGCATGACTGCAACAACATCCTCCACCTGAATCTTTTTAGGTCCAGCCAAGGAAAACACAGATCCTCCTACCTGGTACTTGCAGGTATACAGGTGGTTGTTGTTGCTGAAGTTCTCTGTGGGGGGTTAGGTGGGCACCGAGAACTATTTCAATGGTATTCAACCTGCTGACACAGGCGCCAATAATACCTTCTACAACACACACACAAACAAGTATGACCTCAGGGGATATGAACCTGCTTTTGAAATTATCGCAAGAAATATTCCCTTTCAGCCAGGCACAGCAAGGACCCTGTCAACCCAGCTGCCAGGTACCAGCACATTACCCATTAAGTCTGCCCCAAAGCAGACCTTCTAAGTTATGGTCAAAATCAGTATCACAGCTGCAGCCCCCAGCTGGGCCCTCCCTGTAAACTATTCTGTAAGATAAATAGGACTGACATATTATGTGCCCAGTTGGCAATGAATGTAATTTCACCTGAGTTAACTTCTGGCAGTATTCAAAAAGTTTACAAAGTCTGTCATAGAGTGGTAAATGAGTTTGAATGCCAATGCCCTCTTTCACATTTGAGAGTTTTCACTAAAGAGAGTCTCCATGTTCTTCACAGACACCTATTTCCTTAGAATATATTTCCTTGCATTTCCTCATAACACTTTACTGACAAAGCCTTGGGGTTTTGATGTGATATTAAATGTTATGATTGACTGCATTCCTCTACCTCCTCGGATACCAGAATTTAGCTCTTAACTTCTGAGAAAGTAAACGGAAGTTAACCAATTTGAAACCAGCTACCTGAAACTGAGAACTGAATTGTGCTGTTCACAGAGTTAAAAAAAAAAAAAAAATCTTTAAACTCTCTAATACTCTCTTTAATATCTCTTGATCAAGGGGAAAACCGGGAGTGTTTTACAACATATTTTGTCTGTTAAAAATGAACTTGATCATTTCAATACATAGATAACAAACTTATTTGGAAGATTTTTTTTTTTCTTTTTACTAGAACAAGTAATCAATTAAATTTGAGGCTGTTGAGTTTTGGTGGGGGTTTTTTGTTTGCTTGGTTTTGTTTGTTTGTTTGTTTGGGGTTTTCATTGGGGGTTTTTTGGTGATGGAGGGTTTGGGGGGTTTTTTTGGGAGTGGGTTATGGGAGTTTATTAAATTTAGCATTATTTTCATCACACAATCTATGTTGGAATTTTATCTTATTTTAATGAGTTGAGAGTCACTGTTATGAACCATTTGCTCACCCCCTTCATATTCTTATGTAAGTGCAATCAGGAGATCCTCTCGGCTGAAAGCAAGATGAGCCTTTTGCCTTTGTATTAACAACATAACTTCAGTTTATGCCTAGAAAAAACACCATAGATGGAAAAAAAAAATTCACTGAGGCTCTCTTGCTAAATATATACACAGAGTACAAATATGTTGTCATGTGTACACACAGGCAGCTTAAGTAAAATACAAGGAAAGAGTACAGATGAAATACAAGGAAAGTAGCTAGACTAATATTAGTATATATCACCTGCATTTGCATCTAATGTCTAAATGCTGAAAATAAACATCATGTTTAATCCAGCACCAGTTTATTCTCTCCCTCTCTCATTCTTCTTTGAAGATCCACTTGCAGTGTCACATCATTGCCAGAAAAAGCTATTGTAACAAAGAGCTTGGCTGCAGTGCGAGTCTGGCATCCTCGAAACCAGCATTGTACAGGACTGGGAAGCAAACAGACTCTGTAATACGGACAGAACCCTACGTTCCTCGGCACACCTGGCTGCACTGCCTGCCTGGGCCTGGGGACAGGGCAGAAAGCTGCACGAGGTGGCAGGACCAGACAAGTGCCGTGCTGTGCATTTCCATACATCAGTGAGTCAGCCAGTCACCACGCAAAGATAAGAGAACCTGGAATGATAAGGAATTACAGGATGAGTGAAGGCTGCAGTTGCCAAAATAGGACCCTTTTGCTCTGCACCATGCCCTCCCTGGCCACATGTTGCTTTTTGCTCCGCTATGTTACCACTCAGAAACTGATCCAGCTATACTACTTTTCTCTGAAGCTGCTTCTAGTGATACCAGTTTCTGTATCTGGCATATCAAATTGTGCTAACACAAAGTGAGAACAGCTTGCCCAAGATGGAGCCTGGACTGGTTTAAGTAACACTGGGAAGCTGCACATTGATGGGTGGGAAGGGACACACAGAAAGGAAAAGCAGAAAAAGCTAATCTCGCTAATGAAAAAGAAATTCAAATTCAAATGTTTTTCATTAAAATGTGTAACAATCCTGCAGAAAAGATGCACCGCTTTACGTCCTATTTTGGATGTGTGAAACTTGTCATCTGAGAAGTCCTTTCTTCTTAAAATAGACCAATTTCTATTCATTTACTTAATACCCTCATATTTTAGGATTGAAAACTTATTATTAGACTATCCAGCATTAAGATGATGACTGTAAGAAGTACATTGTTTGAAGGCAGAAGCTTTTTGTCAGGCTTGTGAATGAATCTGCTAATAAATATACTTTGAAACATAACTACAGCATTTTTAAAACCTACATGTGACAGTTTTGCAGCTGCAAACATTCTCAGCTTCCATGTATACGTCGCAAGCTGTGCACACAGAGACATACAATGTACTGAAGGCACTTGAAATTTGGATGATATTATTCCACAAGAAAAAAAAAGATAGTAAAATTCCTGAATAAATCCTAGAAATACCAATGAGGAGGGGAAAAAAGAAAAAAAAAAAAAAAAAGAAAAAAGAAGAAAAAAAAGGGAAACCTAAAAAGCTCACCTCATTTTCTCAAAATATCTTTAATTTTTTTATTTTAGTGGATATCTTACCACTAAAATGGACTGTATTTTTTCTATTCCTAAAGTAGGTTATAGTCAACTAATACAAGTACATGGCGTTTCCTATTATACAATGAATCTGTTGAGATAACAAGTACCAGCTGGATCTATCCCCAACAGCAATAACAGTATGTAGAGCATGATTATAATGCAACAGATTGTGAAACAGAAGAGATGGTTTCACTTATAATAAGGCCCTTATGTTAATACAGTAACAGAAGAGAGTTGTGCTAGTACACAATGCTTCCAGCAAGGCCTTTATGTTAATAGAGTAAATTATTTCAAAGGTGAATTCTCCAAAAATGCTGCCCATGGACATTTTTAGGAGCTTTATTACACGTGCACTTGTGTGCAAATGTGGGCCCTCTGCTGAATGAAGCAGAGTCTCTGGTGACAGAGGATATCGGAAAAGGCTGATGTACCAAATGCTGCCTTCACCTCAGCCTGTTCTAGCAAGTCTTGCCTTCAGGACCCCCAGTTGCCAGAGATCAAGGGGAAAATCTGTTGCAAGGAAGATGTATCCTTTGTAGGAGAGGATGAAGTTAAGAAGTACTTGGGCAACCTGGATTTACACAAATCTATGGGCCCTGATGTCCTACAAGTCCATGATGACCTACAAGTGCCGAGAGAGCAGGTAGATGTCATCATGAGGCCACTTTTGATAATCTTTGATCATGGCAATCAGGAGATGAACTCAAAGACTAGAGGAAAGCAAATATCCCTCATGTCTTCAAGAAGGAGGACTCCAGGAATTACAGTCCAGTCGGCCTCACCTCAATCCCTGGCAATGTGATGGAGTAACAAATTCCAGAAACCATTTCCAAGCATATAAAAGACAAGAGTGTTAAAGGGGTAGTCAACATCACTTCACCCAGGGGAAGTAATGTTTGACACCAAGGAAATAAACTTCTACAATAAAGTGACTGGTCTGATAGATTGAAGGAGAGCAGTTGATATTATTTGCCTGGACAACAATAAGGTTTTTGACATTGTCTCACATAAGAACCCCATAGAGAAGCTGTTGAAGCATGGGCTGAACAAGCAGTGAGATGGACTGAAAACTGCCTGAACATCATGGCCCAGGGGATAGAAATTGATGGAAACCTAGCTAGAGAGCAATAATGAGCAGTGTATCCTTAGGGTCAACACTCCTGTACAACATGTTCACTAATGGTTTGGATGATGGGGCAGAGTGTACCCTCAGCAGGTTTGCTGGTGACACAGAACGGGGAGGAGTGGATGATTTGATGGAGGGTTGTGCTGCCATCCAGAGGGACTTGGACAGTCTGGAGAAATGGGCTACGAGGAACCTCACGAAGTTCAGTAAGGGTAAGTGCAAAGTTCTGCATCTGGGGAGGAACAACTCCATGCACCAATGTATGTTAATGGCTACTCAGGTGGGAAGCAGCTTTGAGGAAGAGGATCTGGGGGTCCTCATGGACATCAAGTTGACCATGAACCAGCAATGTGCACTTGCAGTAAAGAAAGATAATGGATTCCTGAACTGCATTAGGAGTATTGACAGCAGGTTGAGAGAGTTGATTCTTCCCCTCTTCTCAGCACTTGTGAGGTAATGCCTGGAGTTCTGGCATCCCCAGTGCAAGAGAGACATGGACGTATTAGAGAAAGTCCAGTGATGGATTACTAAGATAATCAAGAAAATGGGAGAGTTTCCCTATTAGGAAGGGTTGAGAGTGCTGTAGTTGTTTTTTCTATGATTCTATGTTCAGCCTGGAGAAGAGAAGTTTCGAGGTGGATCACATACATGTGTACATATATCTGGAGGGAGTGTATAAAGGTGACAGAGCCAGGCTCTTTTCAGTGATGCCCAGTGAGAGGACCAGAGACAATGGGCACAAACTGGAACAAAAGAGACTCTCTGAACACAAGGAAATGCATTTTTACTGTGTGGGTGACTGAGCAACAGCAGAGGTTGCCCAGAGAGGTGTAGTGTCCCTCCTTGGAGATACTCAAAAGCCATCTGGACATGGCCCTGGACAACTGGCTGTAGGTGATCATGCTTGAGCAGGTGAGTTTAACCAGATGACCTCCAGAGGTGTCTTCCAACTTCAGCCATTCTGTGATTCTGTGAAAACTTATACAAGCTATGCTTTGCAAATGTTACATGTTTTTAGCAGGCAAGAGCATGTACACAGGGAAAGCTAAACATCATGCACAAGGAGCTGGCAAGCAGAGCCACAGAAAACCATTCCAAATGTCAAGTAGCTTAAAGGCAGATCTGTGTTCAGCAATGAGTAAAAATGAAAACAGTTTAAATTATTTGACAAGGAAAATTTTTGTTTAAATCTCTCGTGAACTGGGTTTGTTTCTTCTTTTCCAAGAAGCATTCTGCTGAGCAGCATTTACGCTTGATTTTGAGATCTTTAGAGCTATCCTAGTTTTTTGACAGATTTTGAAGTTGTGTGTTTAGCTGTAGCTGTTACCTTCCAGAGCGAAGATTTTTTTTGTCTTGCTATTGGCAACTCTTAATACGTCATTGTTTCTATGTGTCTTCCACTACTAAAATATATTTGCAGATTTGTTTTTTTCATCTAAAGGCAATGACCAAATGGTCAAGTGGAAGATCAGCTTGGAAGAAAAGCTAGTGGGAATAACTGGCCTGTTTGCCAAGTGTCTGCATACCAGTCCCCATCCAAGATGGCCTGCTGACCGCCAAGAAAATTCAGTGACACACTTGTTGCTGATAGTTCAAGTTGAAAAGAGCCACCTGCTGTCAGCTTGCATGATGTTGTTTTTCTAAACAAGGCTCACAGCATTTGGTGCATGTTTTTTCCAAAAAGCTCCAGTGCCCAGATTTTTGCTTCCCAGTTCTGACGTTATAATAAAGCAGCTTGAAGCATGCTTCTTAATAGCATGTTTTGCAGAAGGTAACTGCTCCCCCAAGGATTTAGTAATTTCTGAAGAAAATCCATAAATTTTGATAACTTTAATGATGTGTTTAAGATATTAATGTCCATTCCTGAATAACCAAAATTTTCTACACTATATTGTACTCACATACAATTCTCATCTTTTTGAAACATGACAGCATACCTGGGACGTATAGTCAGTGTTCTGTTGATGTGTAGAAAATTGCACAGAAAATCTTGTTGAGCTTCAAATGTCAGAAAATCTATGCAGGAAACTAGAATTTTTAAAAAATTAAAAAATCAAATATTTTGTTTCTCACTCTGCAGTTGCTAGCTCATTTTTAGGTTTTCTTTTGATACTGGTGCAGTAACAGCACCTGACATAGATGCCTACTATAACCAAAAACTTCTAACATTCAAACATCAGAAGTGGCACCTTCATGAATTTATAATGGAAAGTCAATATAACTGAAATAAGTTTGCAGAGACAAATATTTCCTTCCAGAAAAGAGACATCAGCTCTAGAGATTGCTTACTGGCTAGTGACGTTGTTTTCCTGTGATAAAAGCACATTTTTGATGCAATAAAGTTTGGACACATACACAGAGGTTCCTGTAAGTCCTGAAAAGAACAATTTCATTCACTCACCTCACATCACAGGTTTTGTCTTTGGAGTAACAACTGCCAAATGTAAACAGGATACTTGTGCTCCCAGAACTTGGGCTTGAAGGCAGACTACTCAAAACGGAATAATAAAGATGCTGAAGTTGGATTATTTAAAATAGTTTAAGTAGATTTAGACAGGTTAGAACATCACATTCTCAGCTCTTCCGTTCTCCTTGGACATGCTAACCACCGCCAGGAACTCAGGGATGCCTTATGATCAAAGAGACCGAAAAAAGAGAAGAGAGACAAAAAAACTCTCCTGCAATTTCAGCATATCTGAAATTTACTCTATAGTAAACATAGCACTTTAATACACAAGTAGTTACCATGTGTGGATATCATACCATTTTCTAAAATTTGGCTACTTTTTTAGTCTTGTTCCTACCTTAGGAGAAGATTCTCTTTTTAATTTTCTTTACAAAACTATTACTTTCAAACTGAAGGATTTTGCAGCAGTATCTTCAGGCAAAATACCTCCTCCACAACTAAGTAAGCAGCTCAGAATTTTTTAGGCAGAGACATGCAGCACTTTAGCAAACGGAGAAACCCAAATAAGCTTTTCAGGCCATCCCAGAAGCAGTGCAGTTCAGCAGAGCCAGCACAGGAGGTTTCCGGCACACGCTGACACTCATGCCCGAGACTTTCCCTCATACATAAAGAGGAATAATACGTAATGCATATATACAGAATGCTCATAATGCTCATGAAGCATTTCCAGGTTAGCTTACCTCTCCCTGAAACAGCTCAGCCCACATATGCAAGGTGCCAAGCTCTTAAGTTGCAAATCTTGCAAAAAAGACAAAACAGATATGGGAAGCATTGCTGCCCATCAGCTGCAGGCACACAGCAACATCCTCAGAGAAGTCCAGCTCTCATTGCTTACAGTCCTTCAGCTGCCTTCCTCTTCATCCTGCCTTTGCCTTCCTTAATTTCTCCTCTGACTATATGCAATTATACCATCTATATATATACATCTATGCCATGTAATATTCACATGCTCCTGTTGGAGCACATTGCAATTCTCAGGCACAAACTGGTATCAGGATTATTAAGAATACAGCCTTGATTTCCCCATTTCTCTCTGTTAGTTTTTTAAACACAATGTCCCAATGCCTTGTTATCCCATCCATATTATTCTCCAGATGTTTTCTAGGTGTCTTAAAAAGGTAGCAGATGCTTTGGGTACAGGTAAGAATCTGATATTTTGTCAACATATAGATTATCCTAGATGAGTTTGGGTTCAAAGGGACCTTTAAAGGTCTTCTAGTCCAACCCCCCTGCAGTGAGCAGGGACGTCTTTAACCAGATCAGGTTCCTCAAAGCTCTGTCCAACTTGACCTTGAATGTTTCCATGGATGGGGCATCTACCACCTCTCTGTGCAGGTGTTAGATGTTCCAGTGTTCCACCACCCTCTTTGTAAGACATTTCTTCCTTATATCTAGTCTGAATCTATCCTTTTTTAGTTTAAAATCATTACTCCTTCACTCCCAACACTAAAAACCCTGCTAAAAAGTTTCAGCACTGAAAGTCCACAGTAAGGTTTCCCTGGAGCCTTCTCTTCTCCAGGCTGAACAACCCCAACTCCCTCAGTCTTCCATCATAGTGGAGGTGTTCAATCATCCTTCTTATTTTTGTGGCCCTCCTCTGGACCTGCTCCAATAGGTCCGTGTCTTCACTGTGCCGAGGGCTCCAAAACTGAAGCCAGGACTGCATTGCTGGGGTCTCACTAGAGCAGAGTAGAGGAACAGAATCACTTGATCCCGCCACTAGGCAGGACTTGCCCTTGGTGAAGCTATGCTGGCTGTCCCAAATCACCTCCCTGTCCTCTGTGTGCCTTAACAGAGCTTGTAGGAGCATCTGTTCCATGATCTTCAGCCTTCTCCTCGTCCCTTGTTACCCATTTGCCAGCTTTGCTCAGCATGGGGAGGACGCTTTCTTTGACCTTCCTTTGCTAGCTGACCATCTATATATGGCTCATCTCTGTAAAGCTTCAAGTGCTTCAGTGCCCCCAGAAGATCTCAGAGCAACAGACTGGGGGCTCTCACCAGCACCCCGTCCCTTAAACCTTGGCATGTCATCCCACAGCTTGTCACGCACAATCCTGGTATTATCCCCCTCCCCCTTCAAGTCTAGCTTAAAGCTCTGTCACTGAGCCCCACTAGCTCATAAGGAAAGACCTCTCTTCCCCCTTTGAGAAATGTGAATCCCATCTGACACCAGGGTGCCTGGTGCTGTGTACGCCATCCCATTATCGAAAAATCCAAAACTGTCAGTAGCACCAGCCGTGGAGCCATGTTTTAATGGTAGGTCCCGTCTGTTTCATCCCATGTAGCTGCCTGAAACTGGAAAGATAGAGGAAAGAAGCACCTGTGCGCCAGATTCCATTACCAACCATCCCAAGGCCTTGAAGTCTCTTTTGATTGCCCTTGGACTACACAATGCAGCTCCATCACCACCCACATGGAACAGCAGTAATAGGTAGCAGTCCAAGGTTGGGAAGTTTCCTGATGTCGTCCTTCACCTGGATCACAGGGGAATAGGCCTTGGCAACACCTGCACTGTACATTACAGTCAAAGGAGACCACAAACATGCCAAACATACTGTGCTTGCCTCAAGTCTTGTTTGCCCCAGCACCCTACTCATCTATAAATACATGTAAATGACTTTTTACTTACCGCATCTTACACGAAAGGAAGACCCAAAACCAGTACAAAGTAATGACCAGCAGCCAGAATCAGCCTGTCAGCTTAAAAATATAAGCTACCATTATGAACACAGGTCATTTGGTTTTAAAGAAAAAGATTTCAGAATTGTTTTCTTCAGGTATTAATTCTCAGACATAATTTTAAGTAGTAATTTTCTCATATTATTTTTATACCTTATTTTCTGAATTGTATTTTGTTCTTTGTATTAGTTTGAATTAATTCTATCACTCATTTATGACAAGAAATGAGAGATGTAAACTAAAAAAATCTAATCTCACCTGACTGATGTTTCTAGCGCTAATGGCCAGTGAAAGAACTGCTGTCACCCCGTCTTGCAAAACCAACTGCATTCAAGATTTTGTGCATTACACATGTTCTGCATGCTTGTTGTTTGGCCAGAATGTGAATATACCTTAAGATTACTGAGTGAAGGTCAGATTAGCATGATGTCTGTTCCATGGCTTGGACTAATTCTCTTCCTTGTGTATTTTTCTTTTTGAAATGAAATATGCCATTTTGTAACAAAAAAACTGGAAGTGTTAAGTTCATTTTTTTGTGGTGAGGAAAAGTTGAGGATTGGAGTAAGCAATCAATTTGTTCAAATTCTCCAGACCATTATACCAATATCAGTCTTAGTCATTTTATCACTATTTTTCTTTCTTAAGTATCTATGAGGAGGTCAACAACTTTAAATGAACTCCCATCTTTGAAAAATCCAATTTATTCTAATAAGAACAAATGCTATGTCATCAACATGCAGCATTCCACAAGTATGTATTTTTAGCAGTTCTGTGAAAGGTATTGATTGGGTACATCTGGCCAATTCCATGTTTCTAAAATCCCAGCACATTTCATTTATAAAATAATATTTCAGAAGGAAGGTGACCTTCACAGAGCAAGCAGTGTTTTTTAAACTATTTAAGTGTGCATCTATAATTTAAGAAATCTGCAGAGAACTGGGCTTTTTTTTTTTTTTTGTAACCTTGGCAATGCAGAGCGTGCTTTGAGAAAGAAAAAAGCCAACAGTTATCCACTGATATTATTTTATAAACGCATACTGCCTTTCTCACAGGGTCGCCAGTCTAAATTAAGCATACAAATTGGGTGTAGTAAATGAAGGTAAACAGTGAGGAGGGACTGGAATGAAGGACAGATTGTGCTGGTACAGTGCAGTGAAAGCTTATATGTGAAACAAATATTGGTATAGGCTAAATTGACAAAGACTGCAAGATATATAACTGAAGAGAGAAGAAAAGCAGTAATGTATAAAATATTAACCTACAACCCCGAAACTCCTAACAGCAGCAACAGCAATTTACTTGACTATCCTAGGTGAATAATCAAAAGAACACCACTGATCACTAGCTAAGTCAGCTTTATGCCCTTGTCTCCACAAGGACACAAGGCAGGCAGGGATCCAACAAGGCACTGGAAGTGGGACAGCCCACAAGAGAGCCTTCAGCCCATCATGCCACAGGAGCTTGAACTACTGTCAAGCAGCTCATTTGGATGAAGGGGGGACATGACCGCTTTCAGCTGGTCAGCAATTTGCACTCTTCCCATTTATTTACGTGTGCCTTTTATTTATGCACACTTTCAGAGCGTCAGAAATACGCAGAACCTCCTGCTTTAACCACAGTGCCTTTTTGGTGTGACCCACACCAAATTGCAACTTTCATAAATGCCCATCAGGTCTGAGGGCAGGACCCTCTCAGCTCAGAGCTCCAGTCACACCAGAATAAACTGAACTGGGACTTCCACTGTGACAAAATTATGTAGCAAATCATGAAGCCATTGGGAGGGCTCACTAGAGAAAAATAGGATACAGGTCTACATCATAATCAGTGTTAGAACTAAAACACTGGATAATATAGTTGCAATATCAGGGTGCAGAAATGGGGAATTAAAGGTAGATTATCCTAATACAAAGGAGTATAACTTCTGGTTTTAGAAATCTATTTAAAAAACCCACAACATTATTGGTTTTCCACTGTTTAGAAATAAGCAAGTTTATTCACTCCACAGTATAAAGTGTCGAGAATGCCAACTACATACCTAGATAATTATGCACTTCTTACTTCCAGTCTTTGCCAATTGGACTAAGGAAGGCCTACCACATATCTGCAGCAGAAACAGTTGCAAATCTGGGCTACTCCATTTCCCAACCACAAAAATGATTCCTTTAGGAACATCTTATCAGGACAACCAGTACACAGCATGGAAGATTGTTTTAAGAAAATAATCAGCAAGTTAACATTACAGTACAGGCTGCCATGGGAAAGCTCCTCAGGCACCTGTGAATTGCATGAAGAATTAAGAATTCTAACAGTACAAGCTAGGACAAGATCAACATTTTCTTTCATAGCCATCTGTCTGATACTGAGATGCACCCTCAAGAGAAAATGTCTGTTTGTTGTCCAAAGACACTGACTGCTGCAAATGAAACTATGCCCAAGAAAAGTCCATCTTAAGTGTCAAGTGCAGCTTCTGCTTACAGCATTAGTGCACTTCAACACGAGGAAAAGAAATTGCTTGCGACACTCAGACTAGCAGCAGATGCAAAGAGGAACAGCATCAGCACATCAGGAGGCAGCAAATACATTCAGCTGCAAAGATTTCTTTAGCAGTATACAGAAGTTGAAAGTGGAATTTCAGCCAAAGCTATTAAAATTATGAGGTCACAATCATCAGGACAACACTGGAACCAAGGACAAGCTTACAAGTATGAAAGGAATAAAGGCTGACACTGCAGATGCTACATAAACACCACTGAATTCCTGATTTTAGTTAAAATGCAAATTCAGAAACCTCAATGACCCTAAAGCTGAAATGAAAAATTCAAACAATACTTAGGTGAATAAAAAACAAGCCAAAAAAAGTACTAAGAGCAAACGATGCAGTGTGACATCCCAGCAGCTTAAAGGTCAGCAAAGATTTAAAAAGATGCAGTGTGCCACACCTACTTCAGGAAGAACTCCTTGCCCTCAAATTAAAAACAAATCCTGCAAAACAAAGGCTGAAATTAGAAACTTAAATCCAAGACTAGTAGTTGCAACGACACCAAAATAATGTCTGCATCAGATCCAGGTGATTTAAACAAACACTTAACCACCTCATACTCTTAGTGACAGACAGTGTCACTTGACTGAATAGAGTAACTTGCTCTCTGCATGCAGACCGACATTTTGAAAATTATATTCGTACACAGCAACTCCCCAGATATTCAAACAGGCCCTTAAGGGAGCTTTGTCCACAAGTGATAACATTTTTATGTTCCTAGTGCAAAGATAACATGAAGGAAGGTATAATCATAACCTTCAAATACCTGCCAGAACTATCTGGAAAAGCGTAATTAAAACTGGCAATAGTACCTACAGGACACTTGCTGACCTCTGCAAAGCCTTAGTCCAATCTCCTACTGGAAAAGGGTGATACTAAGTGCCTAAAGACGTTACTCCAGCTACTCAGAAACCATCAGAATTTGCAAACTGCAATGGCAATGTTACATCCTGCTTACATGCCACAAGGAAAGAAGTAGGATGTATCCAATCCACTCCTTAACCCAGGTAGCTCTGCAGTATAAGCAACCAAGAACTGGACACAATCTTCAGTGAATTACAGAAGATCCAAGGAGTCTTCAAAGACATTAAATGTGTGACATGCCAGTTTCCATAAGACGTATTAAAAGAGCAAAACACAAAGCTACACCAAAAAAAAAGCCTATGCACACCACTCTGGAAAACCAGCTGCTTGAAGAGCAAGTGCCAGAATGGAGACATCCCAACCAACTAAATGTTGTAATCACGGAATATTCTGAGCTGGAATGGAACCACTATGATCATCAAAGTTCAACTCCTGACCCTGCACAGGACAGCCCTAAGAGTCACACCATGTGCCTGAGAGTGTTGTCCAAACACTTCTTGAACTCTGGCAGGCTTGGTGCTGTGCCCACTTCCCTGGGGAGCCTGTGGTCCACAATATGGAGGTAGTTCAGTCCTGTACAGGTCTTCAACAGTATTTCGTTAAAAAGCATGCTTTTATAGAGAATGCATACTGGTTAAACACGAAAAGCAGCAAAAACGTGATTTAAAAAAAATAATAGTGAGACTAAATAGACCCTTTCAATTACACAACAGACCCCTCTGCCTTGTATGATTACTGTTTGCGTTTGAGAAACCTGGCCAGAACCACAGCTGCTCCCTCGGTTCCCCCACCTCCCCAACTCCCTTCACTGGTCCTGAGCCACACTCCACTTCTATCTGACAAAGACTTCAGCACATAAAAACTCAATAGCTTTGTATTCATCAGATCATAAGAATATGAGAGTTATGCTGTGAATATATATGGGCACTACACAGAAACATGAACAATCCAGCTTTCAGGCAGCAGCTGACAAAAGTGTACATGCAGACAAAGAACTGGAGTCTGAATTTGTCCTGTCTGGGTACACTCCTTTCAAGCTTTCCGAGCACTGAAGTGCTGCCTCCTTCCATTGTTTCTGAGGACTGCACACAAAACACACTTTGGGAGGAAGGAAATGGGTGGTGCTTTGTTCTACAAAGGAGCAAAGAGAAGCTGTGTGAGAAAGCTGCTAATATAAGCAACAGGAAGAGGTTAACAGGGAGGGAGAATTATGCATCTAAAGAACAACAAGGGAGGCATGAGAAAGAGGAAAAGCACGTATGTGCTGGGAAGAGGAGAAGCAGCAAAGTGCACCCTTTCTTAGTCAACAAAGCACTTAAAAAATGAATGAATTGTTGAATCGTATTCAAGAGCAATAAATACATAAGCCATATGAACATGAATTTCAGTAGTCTTTGTTATGAGCTTTTCATAAATACAATGACTGACTTGCTAAATGAACTTCACATGGAGCAAGGCATAGCATGCAAAATTTCAGGAAGCTCAGCCGTCTTGCCAACATTATTGAACATAAAATAAAATTCAACATTCTTTATAAACTTTTATGTTCAGCCTTAATGACAGAAAGCCTTCTATGAGTTTCAGGGCAGTTCAGCCTAAACACTGCACTGTGCTACTACCTCCTCTCAGGGAGCTACAGGAAACAGGACCCCAGGTTTCCTTGGAAGTTGCATTTCACAGGTTTTTCTTTTTCTCCTCTACCAAGAAGACACAGACTTTCTCAAAGCCCAGTACCAGAACCTGAATAATATTCTTCAGCCAGGTTCTCAGCTAACATTACTTAAGAGTAAAATATTCACTTATTCCAAAGGTTACCCAAGACACAAACGCTGTCCAGAATGTGTGTCATCAGCAACGGGAAGAAATAAAACCAAACCAAATCTT
The DNA here is from genome assembly GCA_013397865.1 of Struthidea cinerea. Lineage (NCBI taxonomy): Eukaryota > Metazoa > Chordata > Aves > Passeriformes > Corcoracidae > Struthidea > Struthidea cinerea. The sequence goes on along the minus strand of VZTI01003848.1, from coordinate 792,946 downwards.
TTGTGTAACCAGGAAAACCTAGACTCCGTCCTCTAACTCAAACCAAAATAAGCAAAGGAAACAAAGATTGACAAATTAGTATATTGGAGGATGGAGAAGAAAATCAAAATGGACAGAAGCCAATCTGAAATTAAACTCTTTCATTAACACAAAAAACCCAAAGATTCTTCAACTGAATAAATACCTCAAAATCAAAACGAGTCTGCGGTGCCACTATATGGCCAAAAAAGAATAGAGCTCAGGAATAATTAATCTACCTAGCTACTACAGCTCCTAGTTTTGAAAGAGCTAGTATTTGCCACCACAGACTCAGTAACAAGACGTGATGAAGCTGTCACATGAGGAGCTACACCAGATGACAGAAGCATTACAAACATATAAGAAATGTGGGGGGAACAAACAAGTCATCAGTTTGACCTAATAAAACCTTGAGAACACATCTCGAAATAAAAAACTGTTTATAGATCCTGGATAAAATACAGAAAGGAATAAAACACAAGGTAGAGGTGATATTGAGTTAAATAAACCACCTACCTGCACGGGAGGGAATTAACCATGCACTGTAAGAGATGGAAGTATCAGTTTGGAGAGGGACTACTGCTGGAGCTCTTGACAATCAGATTATTAACTTAATAACAAACAATAATCATCATAGCACAAATGGTTGAGAATACAGTGTTGGAAGGGACTGACGAGATAAAACAGAATGTTGTAAGAAGAGAATGTGATAACATGATAATCACAGCAACAAAAGTAGAATGAAATTCAGATTAAGATGCAGATCATGCTTCATTTTAAGCAGTAGTTTTAGATATCTACATTAAAAAAAAAAAACAGAAGCAACCAAATAAACACAAGAAAAAACCCCAAACTGCACAAGATGCAGAGTGCATACAGAAGTTTCCATTCTACCTGTCCCACTTAAGTTTGACTTATCCTGACAGGACAGACAGGAATACCATATGGCCACTGTAAGGTATAGGTACAAGGAAGGAGAAGGGAAGAGAGCTGCTCAGCCTGAAGAATGTTTAATGCAAAAATCACATACACATATAAACCAGCATATGGAAGTTTGTTATCTTTTGACAACCAGAGCAATGGATCAGTCTCCCAAGTAAGAAATGCAGCAACAGCATTATCTCTTCTTAGGAGCAAAACGTGTATCAAGGCCATATGAGGGTTCCTGGGACTGTCAAACCAGAACAAATCCAGTTCTGCGCTGGTGTTGGAAGCAGGGCCTCAGCGTGGAAGGCTGCTTTTTATCAGTGCAATTTCCCGTGTTTTACTTGGATTCTGACCAAAGACACCAAGGCAGAAAAGCCATCCTGGGCTTCACGGCCTACCTTCTGTTAGAAAGCCACAGTTCAGATCATCCTACTTGTTACATAAAACTCAATAAAACTAGTTAAAAACCACTCATATTTCTCTAGCTATGAGAAGAGCTCCAAAACGTATTGAACACAGCACCTAGGCAATTTATCTCTGCCACAGCTACTGACCCCAGCACAAGCGGCAATTTTTTCCTGGAACTGTATCAGAAGATAACAACTGCATGTCAAAACAGTTTGGTAGTGACTGAGAAAGCATTTTGATATCACTGCTCCAGTGCAAATTTCACTGAAAAAAGATTGTCAAACTTTACCCCTCAAATGTCTTTAAATAATGCTGCACTGACTTCTTTTCCAGTGGACACATCCTAGCTAAAATGGATGCTGCAGTGTACACAATGGGTTTTTTTCTATACATACACACACATAAAAAATGGGGTTTTTGATATATGTGTGTGTATATCTATATATATAAAATAATGGGTTTATATTCACACATAAATGATTTTATCACCAGCAACGGCAACAGTGCTGCAAAGAAAATAATGCTCCTTTCAGATGTTAGACTACCTAGGCCAAAACTACGCCTTTAAAGATGCACCGAATAAAGAAATAAAATCCAAATTAATTCTCCAAACTGAAACAGAAGACTGAGCATATCAAGCCACCAAGTAAAAAGCTGAGGGAGCTACAAGTCTCCTCTAATGGAGAAGCCAGCACTTCTACTTAACACAAACTTGAGTTTTGACATAGAGAGCCAAGACTCATTTCTCTACAGAGAATGCAGTCTGTGTGTAGGTGTGTGGAGTGCCACTGTATAAATTTAATCCCAGGAAAATCAAATGAGAATAGTTTAAGATTATGCTGTTGATGGTTGCTAGTAGTTGAATACTTTCAATTCATTCCTACACAATCATCACATATAAGCAAGACAGAGCTTTAAAGGTTTTCATATTCTAGTAAAAACTCTAAATTTTAATTTATCATATTTTTGATGGAAAACAGAAAGTAACAGATTCCACCTTACATCAGCAATAAATCTACTTTTACTCCCAGCCTTCTCTCAAAGCATGCCATTTTCAGACACGAGACTGTAAAGCTTACTTAAAGGACAATCTAGAGATTGGGGAGACCAAAATTATATTAATCATCTCAGATGGCTGCTGTCTCCTGAGGTGGTCAATTTTCAGACTAATTTTAACAATGTTCGTATTTTGTTCAATAAATCTGTGTTATTTAATTTACGTTAGAGAGGCTGTTGCTGCTACATAGGCTTTATTCACAGAAGTATTTTTAATGTTGCATCCCATATCAAGGAATACATAAATATTAATACTTGCAATTAAATCATTACTCGAATTCTCCAGAGTTGATTTTGTTTCAAATATGCAACAATCCATATGAGACAGCCTGGAAATTTACTGCATTTCCTACTAGTCTTGAAGAAAATAGAGGGCTTTTGGTTTTGTTCCTATTTCAAAACAAAACCTATTCCTCACCTCAGGTTGACCAAATATTTGAGTCTCAGATTTACAGATGTAAAACATGCACGCTTCTCCAAATGACAAAGATGAATCCATTAAAGCAATACCATCAATACTGCAGCTTTTACAGATTCCTGCTGACTCCAGCGTGCAATGGATTGCATAAAGGAGTAGCCTCTGCCTCAGTAAGTTTCTGTAAAAAAAAATCTGTAAAAGAATACAGATAATTGAATGGCATTTCTTCAAACAAACAAACAAACAAATCCTTAGATTTCAGTGTTCTGTTCCATTTTGGTGAATGCAACACTAAATCCCAGCAACCGGTATTTACTTGTCCGCATCTTGCTGCATCCACTCAGTTAAGTACAAAATTCGTATTACACGTTCTAAAACTACCAAACCTGTTTCAGAAGTCACACCAAGACCTTTACTTCTGTTGAGTCAGTTGCTGCGTGAAGTGTTACCTATCACCCAGTCCACAATGAATTAAGCTATCTGTATTGGGTGCTGTGTTGAGGATGTCTCTACATAATGTGTTCTAAAAATACTAATTACAGTAAGGAGGCATAAACAGGAGGATAGGGAGTGCTGCCTAATTCAGTAATGTATCAAGCATATAAGAAAAAACTGACAAGTGTGCAAACACCTCACAAGTTGGTAAGAGGAATTATTTGCCTATCACTCTGCCTTTAGTACTACTTGATGACAATCTCCCAGGTAAAATACGTAAAAATGTGTGTTCGTTCTACTAATGTCAAAAGCAATGGTAATCTTCAGCTTGTCGAAATGTACCCAACAAGTACTAGCCACAGATTCACAGACAGCAGTTCCACTCACACCGCACCAATCTAAATCTGCATGATTTCTTTCCTTACAGTGCTAGAGATTACAGCAATAAAAACACAATGTTTACAAACCCTATATTTTCACTGATTTTTAGCTTTCTTACAATTTTAAGTGTGGATCATTTCTGGAGCTATGTTAGGAAGACTTAAATCTAGAAGCATTTTGTTGCTTCTCTTTGCATTGAACTAATTTTAGACTTGGAAACGCCACCTGCCAGGCATTTCAAAGCTAAATAGGATACGGCTGTAATGGCTTTAGCAGTACCATTTTAACCCAGTTGTCTGTATACAATTGGAAATAAAGAATCTAACCTCTGGGGAAAAAATAAAACCTACAGATGTAACATTAAATTAACATCTGCTTTTATTACTGGGGATGCTATTGGGTGATTTTTATAATTTGAAATACCTTGTTCAGTAAAAACTCAAATGGATGACTTTCCATACTTCTCCCCTACCCGAATGTTAAAACATGTATACCTTACTTTTACACCATGCAGAATATAAAATCAACACAATCTTACCTTTAAAACTGTTTACATTCTACATACACCTAAGGCCATACCTTTCTTGGCATCTCAAATGTTTCTGCTGGGGATGCTCATAGTATCAGTCATTCTCATTCAACAGTACACACACCAAAGTTTTCAAAAATTATCAGCAGCACAACTGTATATTAAGAAAAAACTCCACACCAGTGGTTTGCCCACATCACTTGGCAATGTCCCTTTAATATTAATACACAGAGAAGTAAAATTTTTTCATAAATTTGTTCAAGTATGTGGAACATGTAAAATGCATAAGAATCAATATGGACTTCATTAATGTTATATTTATTTATTTTCCAGCTTCATACAAACTGGATGTAGAAGCATAAACATAGTACATTTCTACCATTTTCAACAAAAATATAACCAATATGTACAATTATTGTATTAAAAATACAAAAGGATACAGACTCCACCAATGTCTTTCTAAAAGACATACAGGTACAAGTAGTATCAAAAGTATGAGGAAATCACCAGTTAATTGTACATTCTGCACTTGACATCACAGAGCGAACTGAGATTAGCAGTCCTATGGTCTACAATTACTTAATGCTTATATAACATTTGTGCAACTTGTGATAGAGCTAGGATTTTGTATTTCTATATGCACATGAGGTCCATAGCCTTGAGAATAAAACTGGCAAATAATGCATATTACATGTAAAATTACAAATGCATAATTGACAATGTGATATATAAGCAAATAGACAAAAGCTATGATTACAGGAGAGAGAATTAAATAAAGCACTGACATTTGTTTGATACAGTGAAAAAACACTGCAATTTGATCTTTAAAAGTTGAAGCTATTTACGTTTATCTACTGATCAATATGATCAGCTGAGTTCAATGGAAAAAAAAAAAAAAAATCCAAGACCAGCAGTTCCTCACATTTGAGTACTACTCGGATTGGCAGCCTTCACTTCTCCGGAGTCTGTGCAAAAACAACACAAAAATAGAGGGGAGGGTCATTTCAGTCATAATAGGGTTAATAGCAGCTGTGAGCAGGTGGTTGCTACACATTGGCCTTCTCTACACATGCAGTGTTCCATGAAGCCATTAACAGTTGTGACTATTTCTGCATTGCAAAGGCTGGCAAATCTAACGGTGTTATTTTATTTTATTTTATTTTTTTTTCACTTAAAGGCTCAATTATCCCCTAATGTCAAAGTCAATAGATGGAGGTTATTAGATCAGTGTTAACAGCTGACAAGAGCTGTGACATCCCAACGTGCCTTCACTGCAATGTTATCCAGTTAATTTTTATTTTAATATAACTACTATAGTTAAAAAAAAAAAAAGTATATAACTTAAAGGTGGGGTTGCCATCTGTCTTATTACAATGGGACACTTTTTTTTAGCATGCCATCCTGTATTCCACAAGGCACAGGTATGAGACACACTGTGTCCTCTTCCATCACTGACCAGTTGCAAGCACTGTGTTTCTGCATTTACACCAGACCCGGATGAGGATGCCATTAACACTAACATTTACAAACTCATGAAGATTCCAGGGTGGGGCACATTAAGAGCAAAGCCAGGTGGTCAAGGAAAGGCTGCATCCTGTAACCTCTGCCTTCCCTTCTGCCCTGCTCAGCCATGTGACAGCAATATTCTTCCAGGAGCTCAGGCTGGCAACCCTACTTACAGGTGTGAAATAATACTGTAATTACTATTCAGATGCACTGTTTGATCTCCCAAATGCAAACATACAAAACTGTAACAAAGGCATTGTAAACAAGCAAATAAGCACTGCCTCCTTGAAGGATCTCAAAGCAATTTTCTCTTTGTAGGTCAAAGGCCAAATGTAATTTGACAACTAACTTATCTCATTATCTCAATGAGACTAAGTGCTAGGATTGTGATTAAAATCTAAAAGGAAGATTTAAAAAAACACCCTTCCAGGCATTGGGAAGTGCAGCCAGAGTTAATCATCCTGATGTGATGATCTTGGAATTTGGAATGATACTGTGTGATGTGGCAGACAGCGACAGTGGTAGCTTGGAGATTGCTGCACTGTGCATTTCAAGCAACACAGTTTGAAAAGTGCCAGGGCGATTTCTTCACAGTATTTCACATGCAAGGGGAGAGGGGACAGAAGGGGGAGGGGCAGAGGAAGAAGCCCCATGCTGCTTTAAGGCAGGGAAGGAGGCAAATAGGTCCACCATCCTTTAATCATAGTTCCAAGGCTCCTATTCTAGGGACGTCTTCTTGTGCTCTCCTTTAAGGTGGCTCACTCTGGATCCAGAAAAGCCCAAGTCTTAGACAGCAGAGACTTGTTCATCTTCTGCAAACATAATAGGATAAGGGAAAACAGAATTTAGTTCATAAAGAACAAGTCTGCTACTGAATGAAACAAGCTGTACATACAACAACAACTGTGTGTATTGCGCTCATGCATTTTCCATTTCATTGTGTAAGTATATATATACTTTAAAACAATCTAAATTTCAGTACATTTCAGGTCTCATGAGACGTATTCCCTTGGAATTTTGATCTTGAAGAAAATAAGACAATTGCTTTAACTGAGCTAGATGCAGTTCTTCACCCTGAGGAGTACGACAGATACTCCTAGATATCTAAGAGCTTCAGAAAGGCATTTGACATTTTTCCCTGAATATATTTTCAGTTTAGTCATCATTAGTAGAAACAATTAAAATTCTCTGTCATGGCAGCTCTCAAAGTTTGAGGCAATTCAGTTAAGGTGGGCTTCATTTTTTTTCCCCATCATGTTCAACTGCAAAGTTCATCCCACACCTAAAACCTTAGTAACTAAGCAGCTAGAGGGAGAAGGGGAATGTTAGTCTATCATTAAGCAAAACAAAGCATTCATTCAAATGTGTGATTTTGGCACCACCCTGCCTAAATTTTGAGGACCTAAAGGTGCAATCCAGCTACACTTGCTCTCCATAGAAAAACATCACAGTTGAGCAAAAGCATAAAGATGTAGACACACTTGGACCAGCAAGGTAGCGAGACAGCAGTGGGCTCATCATGTGAAACAGTTGGAATGGAAGACTCAGTGTCCACAGTGTCAAGAGTTTCAGGTAGAATGTGAGCAACTCTCCAAATAAACCTGAGCAATGATGCTCTGTGGGGTGGATGGGCAAGCATTCTGTAGATCAGGATACTTTTTTGATCACTAAATACGTGGTTAATGTGGAAAACCATGGCAGGCAGGGCTGTACAAGGTGAACATAGGCACCTTCAGAGAAGCTGCCTAAGCCAGCTGCTTGGTTGTCCAAGATTCAGGTGAACCTATGTCCCAAATTTAAAATCATATTTAGGATGAACTGAATTCCTTCCCTTCCAAAAAGTTAACAAATAGCGAGTTTTGAAATGAAATAGAGTTCAAAATTATGGCAAGATTTGCACAATTTGCTTTGTGTCTGTTGAAGCACTGACCCGTTTTGCAAGCAGCACACTCAAAATGTAACAATTAGAAATTTACCATCTTCCTCTGTGGAAAACCCTTGAGCTGGATAGTGAGCAAGACGTGGATCTGACTCATTTGGTTTATGCCACTGAGGTTTGTTCACGGGCCTGCCAGTTGAGTGGCCGTGTGACTGCTGCTGTGGAGTTGCTGTCCCATGAGTCTCACATGTCCGTGCCACCATTCTAGACCTCTGAAGTGCTATGTTGTAGTCTGGAGGCTTCCTGGTTGGATGGGAGCCAGCTTCTGCAAACTCAGCAATAGGTATTCCTACATAACCGGGAGGAGTTGGAGGTGGTTCCCGATATCGGCCCTCTTTTCGTGCTGCAGGAAAAACAACGGATGATTGTAAGAGATAGGACAAGAAACACTGCTCAAAGGAAAACAGACAGCTAAAAGCTAGATAAATATCAACCAAATCAACAGCTCAGGAAGAGAAAATCTGAATGACAAAGGTTAACTATCATATGCTAGACAAAGAACTTGTGAAAAACAAATCAATCAAGAATGTACAGAACATACAATGCACACAGAGAATGTAGCTATTCTTCCAGTAGTGAAGCATTAGTCTAACAAAAGTCACCAAATTACAAGGGGAATTTGTTCAAACTGCAACTGAAGCTGTTCCATCAATTGTATAGAAAAAAATGTACAATGATCAAAGTTACATGGATGACTCTAGAGTCCACAGAACACAGAAACATCAGGAATTTTGGCATCTCCCCACATGCATGATTATCTTAATTCTGAAGATGGGCTTTGCATCCAAGAGCTCACTCTTTTGTTTTTAGCATCATAAAGAGGAAAAAAGAAATGCATCTGATACATTATTTTCTTCCTACACATCTTACTACTTAATGAGGCATAAGCTACAATCTCAAGAGGTAAGGAAGAGAAGTGGGCCTCATCACCATACTATTTGTATGCACTACTGCCTGCAGCCCCAACAGCTGTATTCTCTGCAAAATTAAAACTGAAAGTATTCCTGTAAGAACGATGACTGAATGTGACTTTATCTAGGAGATGGAAAGACCACCACCTAGCTCGTGGATCTCGCTGAGATGTAACTGTTTACCTGAACAAGGCTTAGCTCTGGGCATACTGAGAAGTTCTCCATTGGAGAGAACTTTGAGGAGAAAAAACAACAGTTAAGAATCCTAGGCATCTGCAGGGACAGATAGGCAAGAGTCTCTGTTTCAAAGCGCTTAGAGAAGTCAGCTGGGACTTCGATACTGAACACTTATTGTGGGCCCAGCCCTTTAACACATGGCCACTCTAATGACAAACCTTACAAATACAGCAGGAAAAACCACGGACACAGACAATTTACTTTCCACAGCTTGTCATACACTGTATATTCTTTAGGCAGCATGATTTGACTGAAAGGGCAGTACAAGCTTAAAATGGACTGGTGCTACTTGGATGCAAGTTTTTTATAGACTAAAAATAAATCCTTGGCATTACAACAAAACTAAATCATTTCAAATAGAGTCTAAGTCTTTTGCTAGGACAAACTGTTTCAACTGAGCAAAGCAGCATGAAGAAGTTTCTGAGAAACTTTATCAAAGATATCTGAAAATCATAAGAAATTCTATAGAAAAACTCTATTGTAGAAAAATTCTATTGAAATACTGCAAGAAATCAATGTCTATTCAGTGCAAAAGAACTACGTAAAACAGCAGGTTCTGTTGGACAGTGATACACAGAGCTACATTTGCAGGACAGTTAGCTAATAGTAGTGAAGGGCATGGAATTGTGTTGGTTTGAATTTTCAGGTCCCTTTCATGTTCTTTCAAGTCTCTAAAAATTTAGTGGCAAGCACTGCCTTGAGAGGCAAGTTTGGAAGCACACCTGTTACACATTCTGGAGGAAACCAAGGGTATCAAAGAGTAAAATTAGAGATTGGCATGAATCTGTACAGCTTCTTCCTCTTCATAGTCCAGGGATTTAGATCTGCACCCAAGCTTTGAGGCAAAAGACCACTGCTAAGCAATATACTAGGGCAGAAAATGGAAAAGCAGTTTATCATAGTGGTCTCAGCACGATCTCAATCTGGCAGACATTCAGCTGTGTCAGCAAAAAATGGCTTTTAGATAGTCCTTCATATTAATCTGACAAAAGGTAAAGTGAGGGGGAATGAAAGGAAGAAAAGAGGCAAAATGCAGAGGTATTGGACAGCCCACAGATTGGGATGCATAGAAGGAACAATATGATAAAAATGTTAAGCTCTGCCAAAGACACCTTCATACTAATTTATATATTATCTGATCTTTCCATTATTGAATGCATAGAAATGTATTTCAGCTCTAACTTCTTTGAAACCTCTTCACTTTCTGCAGAAACATTTCAGTTGGTATTTAAGCACAAAGGGATCCCATTTTCAGAAGTAAGGAATATTCACAATTATCAGACAAGTCATACAAAGGTATAAAGTAAAACATTCTATAAAAATCAGGCCACATTTGTTAAGATTTCTAAATATAGCCTATGGAGCCTTACTGTGATGAGAAATTCACATTTCAGAACAGACATCTAAATACATCAACCTCTCAAAATACTGTCCAGCAGTTGAGCTGGTTTTTTGATGTATGGCAGGCTCTCTTGAAACACAAAGGCACTGCCAGAACTGAAAATCAACAATAAATGATATTTTCCCGAGCAATAAATGCACAGTTAAAGGGAAAAATTTAAGAGAGACTACAAAATGTTCCATTTTGCTTTAAAAATTAAAAAAAAAAAAATCAAACCAGACAAAAGAAATGCAGAACAATACAAAAAAACTTAAGCAAATGAATTAAAATACTTCATGGTAAACAAAACTTAACTTACCAACAAGCCCCTTTGTACTACTTGATGCTGCTGCTGCTGCTGTGTGAGCGGGCACAGGAGCTGGCTTTGTCTCCTCTGCTGGTACAGATGTTATGCTATTGGTTTCAGCTTCGATCGAAACATCCTTCCCACCCCTCCGCTTTATGGTACCTGTATCACCCTCGGAGTCCTCTCCCCAGTATCCTGTGGAAGATGCCCAGCTTGCTCTGGACTGTGCTTGATCAAGGCCCTCCCTGCCTTGACTTTGCCTGCCATACTTTGTGCCATGGTCAGGGAACATCAGCTGGTCCATGTGGCCGCCTGAGGCCCACAGTCCTGCTCCATCGCCTGAACTATCAAAATGAGCATGTCCAAAAGGCAGAGTCTCCCAGCTTCTCTGGTGCTGGATTGTCTGGATGTTATCATGAGAACCACTCGAACAAGAAGTCCAGCTACCACGGCCACTGTCAGCTGCGTCGAGCGAAGCTCTGTCCCCCTGGTCCTGTGACAGCTCTTCTGTACTAGGAGAAGAAAGTACAGTTGCTCCAGCATACAGGCCTCTGGTCTCTGACAGCGGTGCATATGAGCTGGATACACATTGATGAGGGGGACAAAAAATCCAGTGTTGGAATTGGGAATCATGAACAAGACACACAAAGAGTTCAACAATCAAAGAAAAACAAAACATACTGGTGGGTTGGATTAGGCAACCTTTACCACATTTTAAAGGTCCCTTTCCACCCAAACCATTCTTTGATTCTGTGATTGAAGGTTTTGATGCACTTTATATTGCATTAATGGCTAATTCAATTTTGAGACTATAACACTTTTCTTTCAAGTACATCCTCAATAAAACAAAAACAAACACAAACAAACAAACAAACCTGGATAGGTAACTTCCTGAAGCCTAACACTTGAGCAGAGTAATTTCAAAAGGCAAAATCTTAACTTTGCAAAAGCCCTTTAAGACAGGCAAACCACACTGACACACATACAGGGAAACAGACAAGGTTATCCTATTGCTTTTCCAGATACGCTAAGCAAATAGTTTAAAAGCTAGAAAGATAATTTACCAGGAGCTGGCTGATATTCAGGTTTAGATTTCAGCTTTTCAGAACTTTTTTTCTGCTTAGGAAACTGTGAAAGCTAACTTTTCAACATTTCCTGCAAATGAAAATGTATTTTAACCTTACTTTTGGAAACACATGCTACTTCGTAGAGCAAGTATGTTTTCTGTAGCCTTGTAGTGATTAAGTGAGCCTGACACGATCCCTTACACAGCAGCAGAGAAAACCGACAGTGTCACTTTTGCTCAGCAGATATCCAGGCTCCTGGGACTTGTTCTTCCAGGGCACCTTCCTATGCAGACTGGAACCCTCTTCTTCCAAATATTTAAGACATCTGATTAAAGAGTTTGCATAGCCTGAGATTCCCAAAGCTGAAGTACAGCAGTTTTGGAACCGGTCTGCCATTCACAGACCCTGCAGGATTAAAACCCCAGAAACCATTCAGAGGACTGAAGTAGCCAAATAACAGCT
>VZTI01003848.1:716440-780919 GCA_013397865.1 Struthidea cinerea | reverse complement strand
AAAAAAAAAAAAAAGTAAGTGGAGACAAAACAGGAGCCAGAGCTCCAATTATTTTCACACCAAGGCTCACTGCTAGAGATTTAGAGAACTCCTCACAGCACTAGCTTCCCTACCATTACAGAAATTAATTACCTAGAAAATTACTAGAAAACCAGCAGTGTAATGTGAATTTTAGCTTCCAATTATTGTTGACTAGAAGAGATATTTGGAGTAAAATATTTTGGAGTTAGACAAATACGCACTTTTCCGTGAAGCAGACTGGAAAATTGCTAGCTATTTCTGTTCTCAGTTTGATCACTGAATAATTGTACGAATATCTCATCTAATTCAGTTAATTTCCCAAGGAGAAAGCAGGCTAGGGTATTAGTCTGCCACGAAGTGGATAATCTACGGCACCACTGAAATGCTCAGATGGTAACGTCCACTGAGGTAAAGTCTTACCGCTGTAGACCTCACCACACACTCAGGAGTGCAAAACCTTTTCTTGGCAGGAATGGAGCATTATTACAAAATGCAGCACTGAAGTTGTAGTTTTTTAAAAGCAGAGGAGAAAAAAAAATTTGAGAGATACACGGGAAGTTACATGGACAAATATACATGCCACATACACATTATATGAAAGTATAATATAAATAAGCACAAATAAAATTCTTACCCTAAGCTGTATTGATCTGGTTCAATCATGATCCTTCTATCAATCCTTCCCACACCAAGATTTGTCTCCACGATGCTGACAGAATGCCTCTGCCTCCTCTCATCATGCAGGGAGACTGGCATAGAGTCAAAAGAGGAATTGCTGACAATACTAGATCTAGAAGAAATTTCACTGTGACCAGAATCGGAGAAGTTATCCACGGTGCTGCTTGGAGCCAAAGTGTAGCCTGCAAAGAGAACATCACGTAAATCACACTCTCCAAGATGCCTGCTCAGTTCTCATCAGGCAGCTGGCAATACTGCAATAAAACTGGCAATGAAACAAAGCTACAATTACATTTACACAGCACTGCAAAAGATAAAGATATACAGCAAAACTGTGTGACACTGTCTTTCGTATCTTAATCAGAGTTTTAGGATTGTGGGAACGTGTACTACACATTTACAAACCAACTGCTCGCCTTCCTTCTACTCTGCCCTTCTCCCCTAAATTTTTTTTCAAATTCATCATCTTACTTGTATCCTCACATTATGAAATGTTACTTCTCAAAATCTGCCTGTGCATAAACACTGTCTCCAAGACTGGAAGGAAAGAGATGCTCTGGTTGAGATTACTGCTTGAAGTAATCCCAGAGACCCTCTCATACAGTGTTTCTGTTCTGCAAAGCTGCGCTTCAGAGATGAACAGACACCTGAAGCCCAGATGCCTGGGCTGACTGCTTAGTAAATATCCTGTCTGAGAGAGGGGCAGGTTTTCAAGTTTTCTTTGTGACACTTGGCTAACTAATTAATTCCAAATTCCCAATTACCAGAATTATGGTGAAATTTGGAGGTAGGCAGAACTGACACAGCCAGACTCATATAAAATCTGCAAACCATGTCACAGAAGCAAATTCAGCAAATTCAGCTTTTGTTTCAGTCTTAAATTGTGCTGAATGTTCTTGCCAGCTAAGTTAAAGATCATTAAACAACACATCCACAAATCACCGCAGTTTTCATTTTTTGCTTTCACTCTACTCATAAGTGTCAAAATTACTTCAACTGATCTACCCCAATTCACTTGCTGAGAACATGGAATTAATGTTGTCATTTTTATCTGAAAGAACATATCATTAGCTTCATATAACCATCAAACCAAGGAATTTTTTTTAAATCATATTTATGATTTGCTTTTTGCAAAAATAAAATGCTTTTCACACTATGAGTCAAGTACAGAATTCCCATTCCTTTTCCAAAAAACATATAGGCCTGACCATATTTATATAAGCTCACTCTTTGCTAATGTAGTATTTGGGAGAAATAATGATGACAGCTTACAAGGACTCAAGATGACATATCCTCTACATATTACCCTCCTCCATCTGACCTCAGGAAGTAACACTTCTACAGAAGTCACTTCAACCCCAATGTATATTTTACCATAATGCTATATTATGTAACAGTTAAACTGAACTTTTATGCTATTCTGAAAAGAGAATAACTTACAAGTCACATGCACTACATCTAGGCTATCATACTTCCAAAGTGTCTTTTTTTTTTGTTTAAACTACAGGACAATGCCTCCATACTCTGTTTTGTCAATTCATAGCCAGAACTACCATGAAAACAAACAAACAAACAATTTAAAAAAAATCCCTTTAAAGTCCTAATTTCATTTTAAAAAATAACTCTATGAAATCACTTCTAAAGATCTTGGTCAAGAAAGTTCCAATGTATAATACCATGCCTCAAAAATTCATACATATGGTTTAAATAATCAGGCTCCTATTAAAATATTCTGTAGTATAAAATATAACTTACAATATTAAATATTCTGATTTGAATTCCAAATATCTTAAGCCTTTCTGTCATACATAGGTCACATCCCATTCAGATGCATGACACAGCAAGTAATTCCTCTAATAGACCGGTGTGTCCAATGCCGCACAAAGATTTTAAGTTTCGACCTGCACATCCTTTCACTGAAGGCAGGAAACACTGATCATAGGAGTATTTTTTGTCAGAAGCAGCTACAGTGAGAGTGACCTACTGCATCAAATCCTGTATCATACCAGGCTACCTTTTCTGGCTTTTGATAACCAGAGGGCTTTCAAGTACCCTTGAAATCAGGTTCACAGCTACCTTTCATGTATCCCACTCTGCACTACATTTCCTGCCCTCTTGCTGACCACATGTGACAAAAATAGGAGTAGCAGTACTGAGTGTCCAAATTCTCTCTCAGAAGCTTCCAAAGTCCATGAGCTTCAAGAAACAGGATGAGAAATATCGAACATCTACTACCTTTCCTTGGAGAGCTCTGTGGTGAAGTAGGAGGAGAAGACAGCTGCGAAGATGCACTTGAGACAGTATCTTCAGATGCTTTCTTGTGACGATCCAAACTTCCTTCTTCCGATAATGAAAGGATTTTCTTTAAAGCTTGTGGGGAGTTAATGCCTTTAAGTAAGAATTAAAGTAGGCAGATGTAAAGTCCAGTATAAATACATCCTTACATTTCACAATGCATTTACAGAGCAGACACCCCACAGGAAGAAAAAGCTACATTTTTTTTCCTGTATATTCCTGAGTTCCTGACACCAGCTTAAATGAAGCAAAATGTTTAAACCTATTCCTGTTTAAAATACAGTGCTTTATTTCTGCATATTAGTGCAGACGGTCTTCCATTCTGGCCACTTAAATACTTTGCCACAGAAAACACAGTGAAGACTTGATGCTGCAGAATACTGATTATACAATATATAATTGAGGATATGCAT
The DNA here is from genome assembly GCA_013397865.1 of Struthidea cinerea. NCBI lineage: Eukaryota > Metazoa > Chordata > Aves > Passeriformes > Corcoracidae > Struthidea > Struthidea cinerea. The sequence goes on along the minus strand of VZTI01003848.1, from coordinate 777,512 downwards.
AGGAATGATTACTGAGAAACTTGAACTAAAATTAGCTTAAATACAGACACACACCCATCTCACTGGTTAGTGAAAATTTATATAGTAAAAAGTCAAAGTGCTCTCCTGTTTCTTTTCTATTCAGAGTAGCCTAGAAGGTCAAAGAAAGCTGGAAAGAAAATTAATAAGGATTAGGCTCACAAAACAAGGCCATCCTGCAGCTGCCTTTCTCTCTTTCATTTTTGAGAACTATCTCTGCACCAGCTTATTTTGGGAAACCAAAGAGTAAAAACATCCTGAAGATGATGTATGATGTAAAGATCTAGGGCATCAAGAATTGCTTTTACCAGGCCACATTTATCCATCTTTCTCTTCCCCTTCCCTCAAAAATCCACCCTGGGACAGCCTTGTAAGTGAAGGCAGAGTTTCTCTGACAGTTTTGCCAATGTTTGCAGTAGAGGTTATTTCCAAGCATTCGTGGACTTCATCTTTGATCTGTTGGATCACAATCCCGCTATCAATAATTTACAGCTGCCTGATCAGCATGACCTAGTCAGTTTTCAGAAACTTTGCCACTATGAGGAGCTTCAAAGTCCTTTTAAGATTAAAATTTAATGGTAAAATCAACAAGATCTAGATGAATATTGAATTGTTTCTTGCTCACTTTGCTGCTTCTAATGCTTTGTTGCAGTCTAAGCAGTGCATGAGGAAAACCAATAAAGAATGAAATCAGAATTAAGCTCTTATGCAATAACCATCATGAAAAAGGAAGGGCCAGTTATGCTACATATACCTCCTAGGGGTATTACCATACTTGTGATTTAAGGGGTTTGTTAACAATGCATACACACTTTTTACACATGTTGAGACACAGATTCGGAAATCAGGGTAGAAAAAATTCCTATAGTTTGGTACCTTTCTGTGGAATATGGAGGCAGCAACAACTGAGTAAAACAATAAAAAAGCAGAAGGGAGTAGAAGCCAAAGGGACAATTGTCAACGTCAAAGTTCAGACCCACATTTCTAACAGGACTGCCAGCTTGAGCAGGCCTGAATTTCACCTTAAAAATTCAGCTTCTGAAGAGACACCAAAACTTCTGAGGCATCTCAAGAACTCCATGCCCCTATTTCCTCTAGAAAAGTTAAGGCAAGATCCCAGGGCAAACAGTGAGAAATACTTATTCTTTCCAGCTGCTAGTAACAGGTAAATACTTATACTGATTAAATTGAGAGGATGCTTTCCCTAGATTTCTTTCTTTCCATTCCTAGAGAAGAGAACTATGCCTAGACACAGCACGAACGGGCACAACCCGTTTGTTTGATTACAAATGTCTTCCTGACATAGGCAAACAAACTTCAGAATACTAAACAAAATTCTTCCCTGTTCCACCTACCAAATGGTGGGAGGTCTTTGACTGGCACTTTCTTGCGAGAGGGATAAAGAGACACAGCCGGGACCTGCAACGCTTGGTTTACTTTATGCTGCTGCTGCTGCTGCACTTTCTGCTGGATGCCCGCCCGGGGAGCCACTGGTGACGTTTCAGATTTCCCAGCTCGCTTGTCTCCTGTGTTCTTCGGCACTTTGAAAGAAAGGGGACAAAACAATGAATGACTACCAGCTAAAAACACGGTGTTGTTTTAGTCTGAGCAGTGCAAAACCCTCTGATTAACAATTAAAAGGTGCTCAAATACTCATACAATTAATGCAGCACGGTATCTTTGGACAGAAAGGATGAAGAGGAAAAGAAGGGGAGATTTAACTCCATTTAAAAGATGTACATTATCAATGAATGTTTCCTTTCTCAAAATAAAGCTCTGATAAATGACCACTGTTACCAAAAGCATGACCAGAAGTTATACTGGGCTATCATAAGGACTACAAGTGATTCCGAACAGACATACAATTACTAGTTTTCGCTACCCTGCAGGAAGGGAAGGGCACAGGATACAGCATTTCCTAAAATCAAAATAAAATGGATATCCAGGATAAGGTCCCACTCTGCTGCCCCAGGTACAGCCCTCTAGGTATCTCTGGAACACCTGGACATAAGAAAATCCCCTACTCCCCAAGAATAACCATATCTCTATTCAAACTAATAACCTCAGTACATCAGAAATATAGAAAAACTTCTGACTCCTCCATACCCTTCGTACATAAAAATCTAAAAATGCCATTGTACACTTCCAGTGGGACATCATCTTAAAGTCTTATCAACTGTATAAATATTATGTATTTATCCTGTTAATCCACAAGATTATTTCCTTAGGAATCATAGACATTTAGTACTTGAAAATGACTAGACAAATAATTTTCTACTTCATTGTCTAGTTACTGTTCCCAATTGCTTCATTGGACTAGAAACAGTTATATTGAACAGTTTTCTTGAAATCCACAACAAATGACAACGCTCACATGTGTTGGTGGCTGGCTCACATTGCAGAGAGAGTGTCTGGAGGCTCTCTTCATCCATTTCCAGATCCAAGTTTGAGAGATACTGCTTTACTTTCCGTGCCATCTGAGCATCTTCATAGAGCTTTTTAGCATTAAGAAAGGAGCTGCGACGGACCCGCTTTTTATGCCCCCCTGTTTGTGCAACATCCAGCACGGCTGCATTGGTACTGCCCTGGCTGAGAGACCTGGAGTGAAGGGGACAGGAGGGGGACGAAAGAGAGCAAAGGTATGACTTAGTCCAGCATGGTACCACCTGATAAATGTGAGACGTGCAAAAGATTGCATGAATGTCAGTCTACAGTCAAAGCTTACATGCCTCATTCCAGTAAGTCAAACAGCTATAAAAGACAGAAAGACGAGGGCCAGGAAATCTTTTAACTTGGTTACAGGCACTATTTTAATGGCACAGATATTTTAACCTATTCTGCTCCAACGAGTCAGTAACACTTCACACATCTAGGAAAGCATTCAAGGTAGCTCTCTCACATAAGCCATCTACTGAGAGGACTGGAGCAATAGGAAAAGCTCATGCAGTAAGGCAGTGCTGACAGAAGACTATAGCTGAGGTTCAAATTCAAATACATATAAAGGAGGCATTTTGAAAGCCTTCTGTGTTTTAAATCAGACTGTATACAAAGCGTATAGCTCAGTTTCACAGAACAGAACTTCTTCGTAACTTGCAAGACTGAAGACACTTTTGTTAAATAAAATGATCAGCTAGTTCACAATGAAATAAATGTCATGCACATTTCAATGTATGTATACCTATATGAAAGCTATGCATTGATCCTGAATTGTTAAGGTAAAAATGATTGCTAATTGTAATATGAAAGTAAGTTAGTCGAGAAGATACTGTAAGTTTTAACTTTTGTATTTGATTGTGATAATTGCTTAATAGGTATAAGGAAATTAACAGCTATTTTCAGACAAAATTGTCATTTTGTAATTTCTTTGACTGAAAGTCACTTCCTTCAGCAATTTAAATTGGAGGTGGGGGAGAACACCCCACTTCTACTTACGACCACTTAAAAATGATTTACAGCTTTTGTGTTTTAATCTCAAATCAAAAGTACTCCTAGATTAAAATGTATTGTCAGTAAAAAAGGGTTAAAAAAAGAAAAAAATGTCAAAGCACCAGAAAATTAAAGGTAGCAAGTAGGAAACAACGCAAATGGTAAAGGAAGAATGAATGTCTGTGTGTGTTGTCTCCAACCACTTACCCCAAACTCCTCCATTTCTTCTTCCTGCAAGTGAGAGCCAGGAAGAATAAAGCATGGGTTTAAGAAGAGACAGAGAAAGATCACAAGCTCAGAAAGAAAAAGACCAGACCTCAGGACAAGCAGTTCTGGAAGCCCACAAACATTAAAAAGAGCCTTGTCTTGGGCATACAAGCAGATATTACAAACTCTTCTAGCTCAAATTAAGAAAAAAGAGTATGCAACAAGCTTGTCAAATATGAAGCCAAAGAGCATTAACTCCATGTTTTCTAACACAAGTAGCTGACACTGCTTCAGATATATTACCACTTCTACTAAATCAAAATTATAAGGCTGGCACCCTTCAATGTTCCAATAGAGTAATAGGTATGTTTTCAGGACAGTTTCTCTCCCTCCCTCCCACTGATAGAATCTCATTTTTATGAAGCAACCATCAAGTATGGAATAGTAAGAAACATTTTAGAATATATCAATAACCACAAACGGTAATTCTTTCTCCAGTTTGGGACCACCACATCATGCTGGAAAATTGCTAACACAAAAAATTCATACCGCTCCAATAGAAGGGGCACATAAAGCCCCTCTTGCTGACACCTAGCCTTCTCCCAGCTGGGGAAAGCTGCTTGGTACAACACACTTACCTTGTTCTAAACATCAGAGCAGGATCCATGTTGACGGACGCCATGCGACCGACATGGCGTATCTCCTTCGCAATCATCCGCAGCTTCTCAAAATTCACCAGGCCCTCCACTTTAGAATCATTTCCTACAAACAACAGCATCGGTGATTAGGCAGGAAAGTTACTTTTCCTTAGCTAGTAAAAGATGATGTACTTCTGTTTTTACCTTCGTGAAGGAATGTAAGGTCTTTTTTGATGACAGGAAACAGGGGGATAATAGGGGGCTGTAGGTTTTGGCTGTTAAGGACATTACGATATTTCGCCATATTCCTAGATGGATCAAACAAGTCTTGCAGATCTTGAAACAGTTTTTCATACTTGCTTGGAAGCTTTTCCCAAGTAGTTCGGAGCCTTGCAACTGGTGCCAAATTCAGGCCACTGGAAACAAGAAAAGTGCAAAAAAAGTTGAAGAACAAGAGAAAGAAACCAAAAATCCTAGAAAAGACCACGTTAAATTTTGTATGGTAGAAATACCATATAGTCAGAATATCTTGACACAACAGTGTCAATAAAATAACAGAAATTAAAAAAACTTCTTTTTGCCAGTATGTATTACAGAATAGTTAAGATCATTTTTATAAAAGCTATAAAAACTGGAGATATCTACACGACATAACCATAAAAAGATACAAGGTACACTTGGATGAGTAATTAAACCTTACAGAGAGTATGCATTTGTTACTTTAGAACCACATCTGAGTTTGAGAAGAATATCGTAATCTAAGTACCTCAGGATCACCACTTACTTCTGGATGAACAAACTGGTGGATAAACCATCTTCCACCTACGTGAGGATGTTCAGGGGGTGACAGCACATTGACCCACCTTCTTTCTGCAATAATCCATCTGACTTTGTTCTTTCTAGATGAAATTTTGTAACACTCTCTATACCCGAGGTTATTCTCAAGCTGTAGCTGGTACAAGCCCCCTTTTTTCCCTGTAATGACATTGCCTGTCTTGCTGTTAATTTCTACCTGTGGGAAAGTCTGCTACCTAGAATCTTTCCTTCACTCAAGTTTTTCCTAGCAGACAGGCTGCTTTTAGTTCTCATTGAGATCGGCTGAAATAGTTGAACAAAATCTCAATATTTTGATGTCTCAGAGATGCTGACTGATCATCAGCATGGATCCTTGACTTTGGAACTTGCCCCATTTGCTGAATAGTATTCAAACCTACTCATCTTCAGGAAAAGTGTCACATTCAATCTGTTGACTGGATGTCAAGACCATGATGACAAGAGCTTGTGTCAAAGACAGTGATAACATTGTCACTTTAATGCAACTTACTCAAGCTTTTTCATAACAGACAGTATAAAGGGATTGATTGTTTTTGTTTGGGTTTTAAAAAACATGTATAAACATAGACATTAGAGTTTTCTCTCTTCCTTCTCATTCCAAAACTAAGAATAGTTTTCTGAGATTTTCAGTACATTTTAAATCTTTATTAAAAGATCTTTATTTACAGACTATTATGATATCACAGTCTGTTATTGATTATTATCAGAGTTCCATGCAAGAAACCACTGATACAAAAAAAACCAAAGGCAACATATCATAGCAGAATGAATTCAAGACACTGGGCAGTATGTATAAAAATATACACACTTTGGGGAAATTAACCCACTCATTTGCTACAATTTTGTGGTTTTCCTGTATATACCTGTTGGTTTTTTGGTCTCTGTCTTTAAATAACTGCAGTAGTTTCTCTAGTGCCATGTTCACCTTGCCACACTATCTTGAGCAGTTAAGTACATAACAGCAGCATTCCAAATAATATTTCACTAAACATTTCAGATTATAGAAAAGTTCAGAATACAGAAAATGCCCTCCTTAGCAGATTACCAAGTGTTGATGTTAGCAGTATTAACTGGTTTGCTCTATTAATTACATTTCTTTTAGACTAACATAAGGAAGACTTTGCTTTTTACTTCGAAATAAAATTATTAGTGGGCAATACCTAATAATGGCAAACATCGAGTTGAAGTTCTTGCATTCTCTGCAGTGTAGCGCTATCTTAATGAAATGCTTGATGATCTTCATCCTTTTCAGCTGGTTGGTTTCTCTCAGAATCTCAGAAGCCACCCAGAATGTTTCTTGATTTATCACCTCTTCAAACCTCTTTAGATTAGTGCAACCTGTTTTTGATTTGAGTTTAAACAAGTCATCTATGTATTCCGTGGGTTCAATATTACGGAACAGCTCAAAGTTTCTCATGGAGAGTTGGGTAGCCACCTCAACAGTACTGAGCTGTAGGAGGGAAATTTGGCTTTCCCTTAGTAATTCTTGAGCATCTTCATCTGAACAAAGAGTTTCTGTTTCCATGTTGTTCTTCAGATAATACCTGTAAAAACAAAATTCAAAACCAGACATTAGATACGATACACCTGATTAGCGCTGAAAGTTACAGCAACGATCCAGTCAGAATCTGAGAACAAAATGAACCTCATCAGGCCTAGGTATTAATGAGAAGTTGCATAAGCAGCAATGTGTTGCAAAGAAACAGAACATAAATAATTAAGTAATACTCCTTTAACAAGATTTTGACTTAATAAAGTGGCATCATCAGCTTTAGCTCAGTCTCCCATCTTACCTGCCACTCAGCTGTATCCTGTCAGCAAGTTTGGACAGCTGGTCAGGGAGCCTCCTTTGCTTGATGACACCCTCAGGTGTGACAGAGACTTCGCACAGTGAATATGCATCAGGGGTTGCAGTGAGAGCAAATTCCCTGATGGCCTGGATGACCACTTCCTTTGCTGTTGTGTCCTTACTGATCATTATGTAGCGGCTTTGCTGGTCTGCCTTGAAAACCCGCAGAACTTGGTCTGGTAAGTCTGGAAAAAAATTACATGCAAATTATGCAATTTAGTAAGCAAAGAAAAATAAAAACTTAATGGTGTAAGAACAAGCAAGTCACACTGAGTTTAATTATTAGTGTTACCAGTTTTTACCTCAGTAAAAGCTAGTTCTACTAACATCCAAGGAAAGAAGTTAGTTAGGCTATAGATGGAGCAAGCCACAAAAATATGTTACATTTTCAAAGTTTGGACAGACAAACTAAGGAGCAATCTGATTTTCACAGGTGTTGGGTCCTCAAAAATTCTGTTTAAGTCTGAGAAAAATCCAGGACATTAAATGACACTATCCTATACAATGACACGTAAGAAGTTTAAGCAAATAGGTGTCAGGAGTGTCAATCTCCTTAGGGATATTTTGAAGGAAATAGATTCATTTACCTAACTCTGACACTCAACCATAGTGTCCCACACAAAAGGAAGGCACATAATGTAAGTGGCTAGGAAGATGCCTGTATAATAGCCAGCGTGCATGTGTACACAACTGAAGTGCAATAGTATTAATGCATCCAAGTACTCAATTATCAAAAATACTCTGTCATTGATACATTTAGAGCACAGCAGTAAATCAGTCAGTAACAGACTGGAAACTTTGCTCTTTATTTCTCTATGCCAGTATTTTAGTAATTAAGAACTAAAGCAGCCAGGGGTAAAAAAAACCTTCACAAATATTCAAGTTCTAAATATATTCCTGTTTCAAGTGACTGATGACACGAAACTTACAGTGAACTGTTTTTTAGGAAATCTGGAAAACTACCAGATTAACACTTGCTTTGACATTTCCATAAGCTATATAGAGATACCTAAGCCACACATATTTTCACATTTCCATGCATGTATTGAAATCCAGACCCACTGATCAACTGAATTTTGGTTGTTATCACTGTATTATTAGAAAAAAACCAAAAAGATAAATGAAATTATACAGCTATCCACCACTGGGTTTTTTAACATCAGGTATTTTTAACTGATAAGTATTTCAATTAATTTAATTTCTTCCCTCTGTTACAAATAAGCATTTCTAGTTTCATGAGTCATGACATCTAGCAATTTTTCTTTTTTTAATATGTTTTTCTTAAAAATAATTATTTTTTAAATCAAAGGGGTCATACAAGGAATAAAATATATAATAATAGAAAGCGTTCTAAATGCAGGCTTCTGAATTACTACCATAAAAAATACTAAAAAAATCGCTGCCAAATGAAAACATTCACTTTGATACAACTACAGGTTTTTTGACAAGAGCTAAATGTGCATAACATGTATTCAATTTACTACAGAAAGATCTATTCAGCAGCAGAAATCTTGTAACAAAAGAACAAAACTCAACACCTCCCCACTGCTCTTGCATGTTTCCAAAATAATAATTTGGAAAGCATTAAGATAAATCTCTCTCATATGAGTGCATTTACATGCCACAAAGGCTTTTAAGGCTTAAATATATTATTTTACAAATTTCATGCAACTAAGCCTGTAACTTTTAAGCTCACAGTAGTTTTTTGCAGCTTGAGAAGCACTAATACCAAAACACACTAGAACTGTGATTACATCATCAGTTACACATAAAGGATATCACTACAGGCCAGTTTTTAGCCCTTCCTAAGCATTTCAGTCAAATGTACAAATACTTTATAACAAACAAGCCAATTTTGCCTTTTATCACCAACTCTACAGTGACCCATCGTCCTTTGGTAATTAGTTGAAGAGGGATACAGAGCAGAATATTTTCTGAACTATTTCCTACATTTTTTGACATGTGGAGGAAGGCAGATGCCAAAGACACAGCCTTTCAGGGATGTTCTTAAAAACCAGACCCTTCTCTAGACCCTGCTGCCTCTTGCTGTTACAGAAATAACTTGCCACTCAAAGAAATGCTATGAAGTTGGGAAGCTACTGTAAACAATACCCAGGTGAGAAATTCTTTAATTGTCCCTAGAAATACAGCGTTTTGTGCAACAAGAAAATAACCTGCTCTGCTGGATCAATGAAGTCAATATGAGGAAATGCAGAGGGCAGCAAATACAGGAGTCCCATCTTTGCACTGCATTTTACCACCCAATTTCTCACGATGCCTACCTATCAGAGCTGGGAGCAAAAGCTCAACACAGAATACAGAGACGTCTGCCAGCAAGTGATATGATTACAGCTATAGCAATGGTAGCAAGTAATTCAGCCCAATAATTTTTAAATAAAACACTTGAAGAGAATCATAATCACCCCCCTTCACTGCTTTTCCAAAAAGGAAACTGGAGTGGCAGGCTGAAGAATGCAATGCTGTATGATAGGAATCTATTCCCTTAGAAAGATTGTGAAGGGAAAGAAAAAATACCAGTGACTGGCAGTTCATCATTACTCTATTATTTTGACTTCAAATCAAATAGCAAAGGCAGAACAAGAAAAGAGAAATCAAAGTGCTATTGAACATTTAAAAATAAACCTTTAAAAGTATATTTGAGACAGCCTGAGCCAATCAGAAGAGAAACTAAAATGACTCCTTGCAGATTTCAAGCTGTTCACACTTTCTCCTCAAAGACTACTCTTCTAAAAGGAGCAAGTTGTTTTATTTTCTATCCTGAGGGATATTTTTCCAAGCCTCAAAGGACAGCTGCTCTACCACTTTCTCCTCCAGTGCATTCAATTTCTTGCAATCTGCCTCAATTTCCATCTTCAATTTAGACCAAGATAGTAAAAGGAATTAAAATTGCAGGCTTTATTTTTTTTCCAAGTCTTGAAATATATAGAGGTATAATTCAACTCTTCTATCTACAATGCAACCATCTCTAAAGCCCTTAAGGTATATATTTTTCATTTCAAGCCCCCTTTTTCTTCCTTTTCACACAGGAAAAAAAATTTTGCCTGAGAATTACTTAAAAAATATTCAGCGTGTGGACATTCAGGCAAATTTAAGCAAAGAAAAAAAACTTTTTTGTTTTAAAATGAGGAAGAAATGCATTTTCTACAAAGATATAGAAAAACTGTTAAAACATTGGGGCAATGGCATCACATCATATTGATCTCCTTTCCTCAATGCAAAATGCAAACAGTTGAACCTTATTCATTTATATTAAGCTTCTCTGAACTCCATCTGTGATTGAAAGGTCTTTAGGCCTGCAAGGGCTTTGCTTCTCATGGGAGTTTGTGCGAGCTGCGTGAGTCAGCAATGCCCACAGCTCTGGAAGTTGGCCAGTTGCAGCACTTGGCATTAGGGGCACACCGATTACCTAGAACTGTCTGGTCTGGGTAAGTGGCAAGCTAGAGAATCGAATCTTCACCCATTTATAGAAAAAGTCCTGATGAAAAGCTAGGCTCTTATTGACAAAGAATATCTCCAAGGTGTTGGACACTAGTCATTAGATTAAATACAAACAAATATCAATCTTCCAAGTCTCTGAGGATCAAGCTTAGATACTGGGGCAAAAACCACAAACCACCTTCTTGCAGACTCCTCTATCTCAAAAAAACCTAAGATGAAGTAAGTAATGATCAATATCACAGTTTCAAGCACAATGATTACACCAACTTGGCCAGTGTGTAGGCTGATACTTAAGCACTGTCCATTCAGGTAATGTTTGAAAACCCTCAGTCTTAGGAGGGCACTGAATTTTCAGTTCTACTTTTGAGAAATTCTCTAAAGATTAAGCTAAAATAAGCAAGTGTCTGCAGAGCTACCATCACCATATCCTCCTCCAGCAGCTATATTTTAATAGCAAAGATTTGGATACTTAACGCAGGAAAGGTTTCCCACTAAGAGCCCTCCTGCAGCCAGATAAGAGCCCAAATCCCAACCCTACCAGGAACTCCAGCTAAACCCTTCTTATAAGATAAGGCTCTCAAGTTTCTCATACTCTCCTCCTATTTCTCCCTCACTCACCCCTGTGCTTTGATCCTCTCTAAATGTGTTCGTTTTTTATCTATTTCAGAAAGGGATTTTATATTCAAAGAATTTGGCGTACAGCTGTAGGGCAGGGTGAAAACAAGAAACTTTGAAACTCTGTCCCTTACAAGTGTGGCACAAATTATGTAAGTCAGTTCAGAAAAAGACAGAAATACATGTCTTGTGTCCCAGTCCAATGTCCTTTCCCTTTACTATAAGCTAATGATCTGCTATGCCATTTGAAAATACTGCAGTCTTGTAAACAATGATCAATTCAGGCAAATTATAAAATATCAAGCATTATTTACTGACCAAGAATATTCAATCAGTAAGAAGCACTCTGTACACAGCATACTTGAAAATCAGACATGTCTTATATGTGGGTAAAGCATATTGTAGCAAATGTAATAAATCCTAATGCATGAATATGTGGCTAATTTGTGTGTGACAGCAAATAGTTAATAAAAACTCACATGCCTCTTCAGACTCTACAAATCCACACAAAAACCCTGAACTATTAAAGGAAATAAAAAGGTCAAGAACAACAACAAAAAAAGGATCCTTACCTGGAGTAGTATTAAAGTCTAAGATGCGGTGATGAGACTGCAGCAGATCGGGATTACTGGATGACAGGGTTCCACTGACAGGTAAAGCAGGAGGAATGTGCTTTGTTTGCCTCAGTCCCACAATACTGTCATCCTGAGACTGGCCAATTCCAATGTCACTGCATCCAGAAAGAAATAAAATCAGGACTTACAGACATTCAGAGCTTGGCTATACTAGAGGGATTCAGACATGTCTCTCTTGCTACATTTTCATACTTCCAGTTGCTAATACAGCAATTGCTATTTAGAAGTCAAAGTTCTCCAGACAACAGAACTTGCTTTGTCAACAGTCCACTCAACAGAGCGACTCGATTTGCCTGCTCACATTGCCAGAAGATCCTCACCACAAAGCTCTGAGGAGTTGCTAGGTTCCTCATTTTTTAATGATTTTGGCCAAGACATTTGTTCAAAAGGTAGTACACACCTCATCATTCTTGCACCACCCCATCACCCAAACTTTGAGTAATACTGCTGTCCCCTCAGTGCTGTTTTCAGGCCTGAACATCGTAGATTTTTTTACCCCATCGCAGACAGGATTTGCAACCTGTGATATATTGTAGCTATACTAAAAAGATCTTTCAACAGACAGATAAGAGAGGATAATTTGAGATCATTTGGTTTTCCCACCTTGTATCACCTCTCTTTCTCTTCACTCAGTGTGACTGAAGTAATGCCAGGTAAGGCTACGCTAAACACTTGGGTGCTATCAGTATCCTCTCCAAAGTACCTGACAGCTGTAAATAAAGTGTTCTGTGATAAAGGTGAAGGGTTTTGTCCATTAAATTGTGTAAGGCAGGGTCCCAAAGTAGGTCAGTAGTGCTACATGGATCAGAGACAGAGCCATCATCATATTACAGTATGCAGTGATTTGCTTATTGCTTTTCAGTTCATAATAAAGTGAAGCAGTACAACTGCTACAGGATGTAGAGCTGGAGACAGCCATTGAACTTTTCTCTAAACATACAGATCAAAACCCTTAATAAAATACTGAGAGGGTGTAAAATGTTGAATAGCAGTCATTATAGAAAGTGAAAAGCATTAAAAATGTAGCAAGTATAGGCAAGGCCTATCTAAAAGCCAAGCACATCTAAATCTGTATCTACACATTTAAGTAAAGCACAAACCAGAATTCAGACTTCATTGCAAATGTTACAACTAAGTCTAGTAAATTAAATGACGCAACACAAATGACCACTTGTACCCTAATGTGGGGCACTTAAGCCTTTGTCTAGTGCTCTATCCATCCTTGGAAAACCTGAACAGAAGTAATAAAGGGCTGGATAATTACCCTGATAGCTGTTACAGCACCAATATCCATTTGTGCTTACAGATGAATAGCTTTACACATCACACTCTTGTACCACTTCTTTAAGTGCTATAAATTGAACAGTAGCCCGGACAGCGAGAATGGTATCTGAGCACTTAAGACACATTTTTTATTATATAGACACAACTGCTTTCGAGAAGGCAATGTATGGCATCTCTCTGTGTTGTGTTTGGGTTTTCTCATTGCTTTGTTCTTAAAAAACAAGGTAACTCTGTATTGCCAAAATACTTTCATGAAGTGTAAGCCTCAAGCCATGAGAGTGACAGAAACACTCAAGTCCTCCAAAAAAAGTTACTGGATTCTCTCAATCAGATATTAAGGTGAATCTGAACATTTGTAATTTTGTACTTCCATATCAAGCACAAAATACTGTGACAAGCAGTGATGACCTACTCAGCATACAGCACTTTTATGCTAAGCCACAAGCAAGTAAGTCTTTCACTACAACCAAAAGAATTGCCAGCAATCGATATCATGTCTTTCAAGTAGAAACCACCACACATTAAAAATAAGAAAGTAAACACAAAACCCAGCAGCCCTTGTACCTCAAATACTTTCAGGTGGTTCTACACTATCAAATACCAGATTTCGTAAGTGTGCCAACAACAGTATGTTCTCTAAATTCAAATCAAATGAAGACAATGTGACTCTTGTATTAATAGTTTCACTTGCATTATGCATTCCTTTTGCAGTTTGTCAGTTTTATATAATCTTATACCTATCCTGTGCGTCATGACTGAAGCAGCTTCAGTAAAGTGGATCAATTCTGAAAATGTTAGGTTTAAAAGAAAAAAAGTGTCTAAAATTGTGCTCAATTTTAAGTATTCATCTAAGAAATTGGAAAGTGTTTACTTTACACTCAGTTTACTATATTTTTAAAACTTAAATTGGAATCTGAGTGAGTTCTAACTTACGCAAACAAGTAATGAACCCTAAATATATCAGATAGAAAGATCAACACTAAAAAAAAATCCAGGTCCCATTAAGATCTACTTTTAGGTAAAATATTTCATTATGCCAATGAAAGGAGATTGTGGTTTTAAGGAAACAGCATTTCTATTGCTTTCTGTAAGTACCTGCCATGCAGGGAGATAGCACATTAACCAACTTTCCTGCTGAATGACAAACAGGGTAGGAGGGATAGTGAAATGACAGAAGTATCTGAATGCGTCTTCCCTCAGAACACAAAATCCTGTGCATCCCACTGCAGGGCTGCAGAGAGGAGAGACAGGGGCTGCTGCTTTGTCTGGGATGCTGCACTATGGACCAGGCAGAACTTTACTAGAGAGGGAGGTGGGGATTGTGTTTAATCCTTTTTTGGAGCAACTGAGCCTACAGACCACAAAACTACACGGCATCAGAAAAGTAAACAAAGAGCTCCAGGGGAGGCTGTACCCAGAAGAACCCTGCAAGAGACAGAGAGTGAAGAGAAGGAGATTTCCCCAGAGGTGCAGAGGAAATGGTGCTGTTTGCACCCTTGGGAAGTTATTTGACCTTATTGGACTAAACAGCAAGACTGAAGGAAGGCATTATCTCCTGCTCAAACTGATTCCTCTTTGATACTGATTTAATGTCTCATGAAGCAGACAAGCTCCCTCTAAGAGCACCCTCATTCTGGTTTAAAGATTGGTTTTGTCTGGGTACATCCTCAAGGCATTGGAGACTTCTGCAGGCTTCGCACTCAAAAAACAGTGGACAGTTTCACCTCTTAAGCCAGCTGACTCATGAAGTCTTTAAATGCCTACTTTAACTCATGAGTTAATCAGCTTTTTCACCCCTCTTGATTTTTTATATGCAAAAACATGAGACTAGGTAAAGTCCCTTAATATATGCGACACCAGTAATTATGATGAAGAATGAGATGCTTCTACACAATAGGGGAAAGAAAAGCACAAACACCAAAGTCTACAGCTACAGATCTCTATGGAGAAACTGTGCAGACAAAAACAACTGAACGTCAACAGGCTTTGCAGGCAAATTGCTATATATAACACATGAAGTACAGCTAGCAAAAAGAAATAAAATAGGTCAAGCTTTTCTGAATCTTACCCAAAGAGCTCCCTGCACAGAAAAAGTGTAAAAATGAAAGAAAATAAAGAAAAAAGAGAAAAACCAACATGAAAATTTTATGCAAATGCTACGAACCATAGTGACCAATGCAGAAAATCACACCTAACTGCACAGCTCATCAGGAGAACAAACATGCAAGATCAGTGAAATAAAGGAAAACATGCTAAAGACAAACAACATAAAAAGAGGATTTACAGATTCTCCTCTATTGAAAGGTATTGCCATCAATTTAAGAAACATCCATTATTTGGATATAATAATTTATATTAATTTAATCTTTCTATTACTAACATTCTATATATAATCTTTCAGAACAGTTTTCATTTAGTAGGCAATATCTAACATTAGTTAAGCGAACTTTTTTTAAGTAATAGCAGGGAAAAAAAATCCTGCATTTTCAGTGTAAGTGTCTTTTTTATCAATTTACATGGAATAGTTTCTTCTTTAGTGGGACATAGGAAAGAAAAATGCAAGAGAGAACACTGATCACACAACTACCCTCTACAATGAATTCTCCCTCCATCAATACCATCTGCCTTGGCCAAGAACCAGGTTCCCACAGTATCATATAAAATTCACTCTTCTATTTATGCCAGCAATTCTCAGAACTCTATTTCTAAAATGCATTCATAGAATAAAAGCTATCAGATAGCATATTTAGTTTTCATTTAAAAAAAAAAAAAAAAAAACAACACCACAATTCTACCAAAGAACCCAAGTTAAAATTTTAACTTCACTCTCCCTTGCAGCAGTACACAGAAATTCTTACAGACCACTGGAATGTGGATACATTAGAATCATTGCTCATACCAACCCTTTGCAAGTAATCTGCTTGCAGAATTATTCTGAAATAATTTCAGTTAACAGTCCTCTTAAAAGAAAACAGGAAATGACATAAAGAAGTATTGGTGTCATTTCTTTATCTATAAGAAATTACATCCAAACTGATGTCAGGAGCTGCACTGTTAGCAGCCTACGCTTGTTCAAATATTCAGAACGTTTTTTTCTGGTATTTTTTTCAGGTGCAAGCATGACTTGTATTAATAAATAAAAAAGTATAATCACAAACTCTAAGTTCATTAGAAATTCTTATAATTTAATGCAGAGGAAATATTTAGGAGGAAATAAACTCACTTGTATGGTTTCTGAGGCAGAATACTGATTCGAGTCTTGTCAAGTATCTTCTTTAACTTATTTCTTCCCCCAACTGTGTTGGCTTTACTTTTCTTATTCACCTTCTCTAATCCTATTACCTGCTCCACATCAACAGCAAGGTCAGGGATGGAATAACGACTCGCCTTTTTAATATCACCTATTTTAGGCAGGTGGGGAGCACCATTTCTTTTTTCCTCTGACAACCGTGTTAAGAGTTCTTTAAAAACTGCACAAGACAGGAAAAGGGAGGGAAGGAAAAGGACAAAAATGTAAAAGAAAGCTCTGTGCACCAGACCAGTTTAATATTAATCACTAAAAAAAAGAAAAAAAAAATTAGGATATTCTGTCAATTCCAGTATTAAACTAATTTAGGTATAAGACTTTAAAAACATTTTTGCTTTTAAAAATGAAATTCATTTTCTGTAGTATGAATCACAAAAACAGTTAACTGGCCCAGCCCAGAACAGAACTACCCAAGTGCCCACATGGTTACATGGATGATATCAACAGAAGGAATTTGACTTTTCAGCCTAAGGACAAAAGCTTCTGCAGAATAGCAGCACGTATAAAAAGAGCACATTAGACAAAAGTGAGATAGAAAAATACAAATGAGAAGGGAAGTTTAAACAGATTGGCAGCAAGAAATGCTCTCTGATAGACAAAAAGTTATTAGCAACAGGATCAAAAAAATCAGAGGGGAAACAGCAACAAAGTCATACAGAAAATATAACAAAGCAGGAGACCACTGAGACACCTTGGATGTTTGACAGGGCTGTTGTATCTATCTGCCAGAAATACCAAAAAGCCACTCATTCTTCCTCAGCTCCCTAGCAAAGAGTAATCTCTGAGGCAGAAATATCTGATAAATTTGTAAATTAGTTCTTCTACTGCAACTTTGAGCCTCCAAAAAGAGCCAATATACTTAAATAAATCAAACAAAACCGAACTGGAGAGCAAGTCATGTATTCTGAGTGTTAGAGGAACTCTCCATATAAAAAGGGAAAAATCCTCTGATGAGTTGATTTGTAATAATAAATGAAAAGTGATAATTAAAACTAAGGAATTGTAGAAAAACATAGGAACAAGGGCAATTAACTAAGGATGCATATTAGGGGCTATGTTTCACTGTTATTTATTAATTTTGTCCTTAATGTTCTCCAGCATCCAGAGGTACAACAAATTACCAAGAGACTTCAAAAGCTTGAAATAAGACACACAAAAGTGGAGGAGAGTAATTCCAGCCAATAACTGTATTCTGGAATAGAACTTGGAGGCTGGAGAGAAAAATCAGATACAGATAAGAAGATGCTGTTGAAAAAAGGAAACTCTCCTTTTGGTATTTGTGGAGAAGGAATTCTGCATGCAATACACAGAAAGTAACTACTTTGAGACTGTACTGTCATCTCAGTTCAGTATTTGCACTGGAGCCACAAGATAGAAAAAAAAATAGAAAAACACAACTTCTGATGAAAGGAAGAAATCAGGTTTAATCATTAACAAAGTAAAGCAACACATGAGATTCAAACACCCAGTGTGAGAAGGATGGTTACAGAACTTACACATAGAGAAACAAGAACATCCTGCTAAAGAAGCATACACAGATGTATTATGAAATGTCTTAATTATTAGAAACAATTGAAATATTAAAATCTTTACTGCAAAGCAAAATAAAAAAAAGTTTAAAAATACTTTAAAAAATAAAATAAAATAAAATAAAAATTTAAAAATCTCCAGGAAACAGATTTGACCAATGACTTTTGGAAATAACTTGGGCAAATTAAATCTTTAGTTAGTGCAGTGACATGCTGTGGTACTATTCTGCCCTACTTACCTGTGATGAAGAACCTGATCCTGAAAGAGATACTCAGGGAGCACATCACCAAATTGTATAAGTAATCCAAGTATCCAGTGGTAAAAAAATCAAACCAAACCCCCAATCTATTAATTACTTATGATGCTAATTGAGGTCCTGAGCTGCAAGAAGACTCTTCCACGTCTAGTTTAGTATTTGTTAGAGGGAAAAATGCAGAGAACAGATACAGAGGGTAGCAAGAATCTTTTTGCCTAACTGGCAGGAAAGGTTGTAACAGCCTTGAGCTTCAACAAGTAAATTCAGCAGACCGAATAAGACCACTGCTCAGCTGAAATGCCTGAAGAGGCTTCTTTCTTGAGAGAGAACTAAATGTTATATATATAAGCACGTTTTTTTAAATTTGAGCTACACGGTCACAATGGTTCCTCTTAATCCAGAAACATACACTTGTGAGAGAGAATTCACTTCATGTAAGTCCCTACTCATAAGTTTTTCTTTGCCATTATGAACCAAGGTATTTTAGGACCTTCAAGTTTCCTTTTTCTATTCTCTCCAGTACAAAAGAGTTTGAAACAAAACTATTTTAAACTACTAAAAAAAAAGTAATTCAGGTCTCTATTAAAACTAGAAACAGCAGTGCAAGCAAACTTACCAAATAAATTGGTTTTCACAGTGATAGACAGATGAGTGTTATTTCTAAGGATTTCCATGGCTTTTGTCAGCTGAATGTTTTCAAAGTTTTGACCATTCACTTCCAATATCTAAAATTCAAACAAGCAATGTTATTTTCATGTAGTGAAGAGAAAGGAAACAAAAAAAAAAGGGAAGGGGGAGGGTAATGGAGGGACACATTTTAAAACTACATACCTGGTCTCCACGTTTCAAGCCGGCTTCTGTAGCTTTGCTACCAAAATCTACACTGTCAACAAAGATTCCAAATCCCTTTTCTGACCCTCCCAGCAAGATAAAAGGCAAAGGGGCTTCTCGAGATGGCTTTGTTAAGGTTATCAATCTTCGTTTAGCTTTAGCAGCACAAGCAATATTTAACAGCCTCAAATGTCCACCCATTTTCTACAAGAGAAAAGCATAGTAAGTTATATATATAACAACAGCCTGGCTATTCCCTGTCATCCCAAATTGTCCGAAAAAAACCCTCACTCTTACCTCCCTCTCCAAATTGTTCTCAAATTCTTCCAGAAATCGAGTCATAGCAGGATCTCCTTCAAAATCATTGAAGTGATTGTTCACCCACAACAACACTACCCGTGTAACCTGAAAATTAATCAATATTATAAATATTTTGCTGGAATACTCAGAACAACACTATTGTCAAGTCCTTTAAAAATACTGTTCCTTAAAGGCCCTGTAAATTTCCACTGCAATCTTAAATAATACATCTACATACGTACATCCATCCATCCATCCAAATCAAACTTTGCTAATATGCAATTAGTTATCAGGAGTATAGAAAAAAAATAAGTATTAAAATTGTTTTCACTTGTATAAGCAATCGTATGCTGTATTTCATAATGAACACTACAAGGCGGAAAACACTGGCTGTATCAAATTTGATTAAGTAGGGAATAGTGCACACACGTAGAAGGCAACAAGGTAGATCCATTTCTGACTTGTAACAATTTCCTGTTCATGTACATTTCCAAATCTGCTTAGTTCTTCAAGCACATGATCACAAAGCTTACGATACGGCTTAATATTGGCTCTTGAATCTCGTAAGTCTTTAGATATGCCACCATGAACTTCATTTGGCATTTACCTCTATAAAGAGCTACTGCATGTTTAGAGAGGCAGGAAAAACAAGGCATTGCAAGAAGCAGGAAAGAGGTTTTAACAGCAAAAACATGCGATTCCTTTCCTTAGAGTCCATCTTTCCATTTACACCTCCTTTTTTCCCTCCACTGGCTACTCCCCCCAAGCAATTATGATAATCAAGCTGAGAAGAATCTTAGCTGGTATTTTACAGTTTGTTACGAAAAAACTCTAAAGGAATACTATTAATTAATACTAATGAAGACAAAGCCACAAAATAAGAGCTGCGGTTTTTAAAAACTATATGCTTTTACTACAATATTCTTTCTTTTAGTATGTGATTTGACCTGGAACATCAGCAGTACTTTTCCTGACAAAACAAAACAGTTTTGGTGTCTTGAATTATTATTGATTCACGCTATTTTTAGAAGTTGCTGAATCCAAAATGGTTGTGCCACTCAATGCTACCTCTAAAAATACAGTTGCATTTCTTCTTTTATGCTGGGAAAGTAGATCAGTAGGGATAAATCTCTAAACATTTCAAAACCTAGAGCTTAAGAACAAAGTCTCATATAAATTTTAATCAGCTATTGCTAAACCCTGTCCATTCTCGTGTCTGCACAAAATCTAAACCTCTGCAGCTTCATGTGCTAAAGGTCTGACACCAGGCATGCAAAACCAATCCCCACCACCCTCACAGTTTCTAAGTACTTTTACCCCAGAAAAGCAAATGAATTCAGAAGAATTGCTGAAATTAATGAACAAACTAATCAAGCACTTCAGAACTCCTCAAGTTCAGATCCCAACTGAAGGCAACTCGCCAGCTCTATGTGCTGCAGCTCCCAGCCACAGGAATATACTTGAGATTTTTGCACCTTTGAAATTGAACTTCACTCCTGTTAAACAGTTCTGATATTTTTCGTTACTGTGGATAACACTGGAAGATCCAGACAATGTCTGGTTAAATTTAGGGTAATTGCAGATTATTAAAATTGTCTGGGAAGCTGCAAGCCATACCACGCAATGTATTTTAAACGTCTGCAGAAACAGCTTCACTATCAATGCTGCTTTTAAAGCTGGGACTTACTCATCTACACCCAAAGGACACTGAGCTGGAAGGAACTGAACGCTGACTTCCAGAGGAATGCCATTACTTGTGTCACAAGTCAGGAACAGCATTAAAAGAGGATTAAAGCTGTAAAATCAAGTAACCTGCTGCTGGGCAAAATCATCACTAAGGCTGGATGTCCAGTGTCCCACTCTGAATACTCCTGAGCACTGTTCATCCCCAGGAAGTTTTACCCACCCCTTTCGCTCTCCTCACTATCTATCAGCCCCCAATACGAAACAGCCAAAATCCTTCAGATTCCTGATTCCCTACTTGCTTATCTCAACTTATCCCAGGCTGTTCTCTGCCTCTTGCCCTTCTATCAGTGCTACTGGAGGTCAGAAAAGGTTGGTTATTGAGGCAGCAGAACAAAGAGCTGTTCTGTGTTCAGACTGATACAAGTAACTGTGCTGGCTCATGCTTTTAGAGGCTGAGGGGATTGTCCATTGGAGGACAAGCAACATAAATTTAAAGATGAATTCCAATATTATAGCTGTGAACAGTATTAGCTGCAAAACCTAACCTCTTTCAAATATAAGATCCTTCCTTCAAGGCACAGCTATAGTAACATTTCTGGAAGAAATACCCAGATTTAAATAAAAGCTGAAAACCAAATTTCTCTTTTACTGTACTAATATAATTCCCTTGGTTCCAAATTTACAAAAAGAAAAGGGCATCTGGAAATTTTTAGTAATTTTTTTACATATGAGGCAGTTGCATACAAGAGAAAATAAAGCAATACAGTTTGAAGTACGATAAAGCCTCAATAAACAGTGTGCCAAAACTGGATATGCCTTATGCTTCCATCATGGACATTTTGTTCACGGAAGAGGATATTTGACTGCTTCCTTGTGTTTGGGTTGGGCTTGGTGGCTTTTATTTTAATGCTACATAAAGCACAACAGATTCTTAACAATGCATCAGTTTTCTAGTCTCTTTTAAAAAATATCACAACGTTTGCCAAGTTGAATTAACTAGTATTATGTACAGAAAACACAGAACTCAGTTATATGCTCAGACTTGGAGACACAATAAAATTCTACTGAATTAAATAAAAATACTCACTATTAGAAAAAAAGCTTTCTGTATACCTGCAAGCAACTAAGTTGTAAAAACACAGCCAGGTAAAACATGGGCAATTTACCTTGCCTGAACACAGTAATATTTGAATAAAACATGGAAAAATATGTTCTTAGTTTTAGCCATATATTCTGCCATTAAAATACGTCACCAGCTATTTGCGTCTTACTCAATTTAGTCATTCTCTCTAAAGCACCTTTTATTCTTACTAGCTTATATTTCAATGCAAATGGTAGTAGCACATAATTCAGGAGATTTTCACCTTATCCCTGAGGCTGGGGTCATTGAACCACTCCAACAACTTCTTCCCCACTTCCATTGGGCTGGAAAGAAAGGTCCTATACGTTAACAGGAAGTCTTCTATAAACGTTGGGTCTACTACAGAGTGCTCTTCCACCAAATGCATTGTTAACCTTTCAGCTGTTCCCTATTGAAAACAAAAAATTGGAAAAAATCATAGTTATTAACACAGATTTTCAACACATGCAAATCTGTTTTCTTGTAACATGCTGAAGACTTGTCACACTAGAAAGAATACTGCCATCCATTAAGTGATGAGCTAAGCAAACATAACAGATTGACCACTATGGTAAGAAATGTAAAAAATTATGTAATTAATCTTTATAGAAATTACCTAGTTTGTCAACGTGTGTAATTATAAAGAAAATAGAGAAATATTAACAGTACATTTTCAAATATTTATTTCTACAATGTATATCTCAACCAATCCTGGACCTAACTTGCCAAATTAAGAGGTTTCCAGAACACAGACTTCTGTAAGAGACTCTCTGTTTTCCTTTTACCTTGATGACAATGTGACCTTTTCTTGTTCCAGTGCGGTCAAGCTCCCTGTGCTCCTTCACCATCACAATCTCCCCTTCCTCTTCCACCTTCTGCATGTTCTTTTCCACTTGATTGAGGATGCGGCAATAATCTTGCTGGGCTATACAAACAAACTGGAAAGAATTGTCACGCACCAGTATTAAAAGGTAAAATCTGCAGAAAAGCATTTAGACTTAAGGCGCAAGTACTCTATTAACAGACAAGATAAAGTAGCCCCTCAACCTGCAGTGAGTCAAATTTGTCTTTCCCACAGTTCAGCTGTAGCAAGCAGATGAACAGACAAGCACAGTACTGGCACTACAATCCTGCACTTAGAGGAGACCAAGATCCATCAGAGCAGTATGATTTAGTATTCTCAGACATTTTTTGTGCAGCTGCTTTGACCTCCCCACTGCTGGAGATGAAGCTCAGTGTCCTAGGCAGTCCTTTTTTCTTACATGCCAGCTTTTTTGAGGTGTTTAGAAGGGTTAAAAGATTGAAGTGAAAACCTAGCTTTTATTTTTTGTGCCTATTGTTTTGGTAAATAATCTTCATTTTTTATAGCTATTATTATTGAAGTCAATTGCTAAGAAAACTAACATTTATTCAATTAATGAGTGCAGGCACACAGAAACAAATTACTTCTGGATTAAAGCATACAGCAGGAAAATTATCTTCTGCAATCTTCAGTTCAGCCAAGGATAAGTGCAAAAATAAGTACTCCTGATACCTACACTATGCAAATATAATTAAGACCAAACATAACAAATTAGAAAAAGACAACGTTGTACACAAATTGTTATACCTTTGTCTCTTTTGGGGGGCAAGATTAAATTGTCTTATTATATGAATTTGGGTATTTAACTGAGAGGAAGTAGTGTTTCTTCTGATTGAAAAGTTGCTAAATCCTCATGTACATACTTAGGAGAAAGGCACAAGAATCAGAGACAGTATTGTCTCTTTAAATTCATTTACACACCATTTCTTTTCTCCAGCAGCTAGTAGTAGCTGAAACAGAAGTCCCACAGTTCAGATTTGTTGAAAACATTACCCTAACAAGAAACCATTTATGCACATTTTGGAAGTTAGATGGGCAAGCTAAAGCAGGTGATTCTATTAACACATTTACACCTCTTTCAAAGGTCATCTACTTGAAGCTAATTAGCCATCAGGACCAAGCAAAATGCTTAATTCACCCAAGATGCTGCTATGGGAATAAGGAAATAGGAACCACATACCCAGATTCAGCCAGTAGTTTTATGCTATGAAAAGCATTCTCTACATCTGACTGCTTGTATTACAGCAAACATCAAGACTTTTTCCTTGAAAGGTCAGATTAGCCAAAATTAGATTTTTCACTCAAACCATGGGAGATAATGTTTGCATTACTCTGATATTCAGTAGCTGAGTTGAGTAAGGAAGAATGGCTATATGCTGCAGAAGTAAAACAGCCTGTAATGGCTAATGGATCTTGAGATCCTACTAAGGAACACTGGAAGCAATGGATGCATGGAAGAGGCTGATGGCCCCCACATTCTGGAAAAAGCATGTAGACAAACATCTTCATGCAAAATGATCCCTTATCCAGATAAAGACAACTCCGTTTCCCACACTGTGGGTCTGCAGGAGCCATACTGCCCAACTGCGGACCAGGGTTACCCACCGCAGATTTTACATATATTCAGTTTAAAATAAAACTGGGTCTCATTATTGAGTTGCACTACACTTATGTGGGTGTGAATTTGCATGCATCACAGACACTGTACCTGGCAGTCATCCACTTTGGTTCTCATCACTCCTTTCATATATTCCTTTTCCATGGTGGGGGAAACACCAAAACTGTTCCCCATGCACAATATCTCTGTTCTTCCATCAGGGTATGTCACCTCCACAGAGCCATTCAAAATGACTGACCAGGAATCCAGCTACAAATCAAACATTGCAGGACACATGAAGACCAGATCACTTAACTTTGTAATATCATACTGTATAAATACAACTCTCACAATTGTTCTAAAGCAAAAGTTATTTTTTAGCACCTATTAAAAGAATTACAAGCTCGTTTTTCTTCAATGTACAGTTATTTCCAGCTCAAGAAAACTGGGATATTAAGTTTATCTTTAATATTAAGAGGTAATGCACGACTGTGAAAAAAAACAAAGAAAGTTTTAAAACAGCACTTGAACACTGAAATAAACTCCCCACACGAGCTTAAATAGGCAGGAAGCATTATTGTACAGTACAGAGAATGTTTTCTTTTGTTTCTGCTGCTTAAGAAATGTGTGAGTGCTTAAACAAAAGCTTTCAGAAAATCCAGAACAAAAAGAGGCTTGAATTACCTGCATGTTGCTTTTTTTTTTTAAGTAACAAAAGAGGACCTTAACCGTGTGGAATCTGGGATGTTTGGTATAATAGGAGAGTCAAAAGCAACTTCTACTGACCTCTTCCCCATCGTTTAGTACAATAGTTCCTGCTCTCTCCACAACTGCAAACACCATTACAGCACAGAGCTCTCTCCTCACTGACATTGTCATGTTGGCAAAAGCAGGCAATTGATGCATGAATTCCAGTAGTTGTTCTGAAGGAGAAAAAGCCCACTGAGTCGTGCATGTCAAAACAACAAAGCACAGTAAAGACAGTTCTTCAGCAAGATGCCTGAGGCTGCCTAAGCTAAAATGCTACACAATCGTTTCTGTATACTAATAAATCATGTACAGTGGCCTGTTTTAATTACTGGGTATTTTGTAGACACAGACTGGCTGGCCATATCATCAATAGAAACCCTGCAACGTAAAAGTCAGCATAATGGAAGAATTGTAATGTAACCAAGAGCTCTGAATACAACCAATGATACTTGTAATACTCCAGCCAGGGCAATAATTTCATGATGACTAGAACAGGACTATGTCAAACACAGCAAGACAAATTTCACAAAACTGAGCAAGTTGTTTGGTAAAGCCATCCCCTCTTAGACTAGGCTTACCAGTAAATTGTACTTGATCATCGTCTGGTGGTTTCACAAAGCTCCTCTCAGATGGACCAGACAGGATTATTGTCTTAAAAGTGACTACTGCTGCTCTGTCTTCTACATGCACTTGAACTGCACTTGTACTCAACAGTGAACGTCCTGTATTTTCATTTTTTATACCGTTCGTAACTACAGAACTCAATTTTAGCAGTCCTGCCAAGTGATTATATGCCCTAAAAACATTTTTGCATCCAGTTTGATCTAAAATGTCCACTGAAAGAGTTCAATACAACCCCATCTTTTCCCTAATTTTTTATTTACTCTGAATCACAGAAAGGTTGTGGTTAAAAGGGACTTCCAGAAGTCACCTGGTCAAACCTGCCTGCTCAAGCAGAGCCAGCTACAGCCAGTTGCCCAGGAACACATCCAAACATCTTCTGCATATCTTCAAGGAGGAATGCTAACACCTCCCCGGGCAACCTCTCCCAGTCCTCAGTCACAGTAAAAAAAAAAGGCATTTCCTTGTGCTCTTATGGAGCCTCCCATGTTTTAGTTTGTGCCCTTTGTCCTCTCACTGGGCAGCACTGAGAAGACTCTGGCTCCATCATCTTTACACCCTCACCCCAGGGTATTTGCACACATTAATAAGATCCCCTGAGTCTTCTCCAGGCTGAACAGCTTCTCCAAGTTCTCTTAGACCTTCCTCATGTAAGAGATGCTCTAGTCCCTTAATCATCTGATAATCAACCTTAATCATCATTTAGTCATACTTCAATAAAAGAAAAGTATCTCACCCAGTGAAACAGATTAGATTAAAATTTGGATTCTAGTTCTGCTTTGCTTTCAACATATTTACTTGTATGGTAACATAGCAAATTAGTTTGATTAGATGCACATTTACGTTAAGGTTTTTAAGGCTCCAATATTTACCACAAATGTCAAGTCACAATGTCACAACTGACAATTAAAAATATACAGTGGGAAGCAGAGTTGACATTAAGTTCGACTTTGCCAAGGTTCTGTCTGTTTTGCGGTTTTCAGTGACGTTTTCTTCATAAACTTGTTCTGATATCAATTAGAAGCTGAAGTTTGAGATCAAAAGGGCCAGCAAGTAATAGGTTTCACCCATATTATGTGTGTTTTCCTCTTCTTCTTTGGCTGTACTTGTTCACTTTACATATATATATATATAAAACAATAATAATAAACACTAAACTTGCCAATTACAAAGGCCAATGATTAAAATAAAACTGCAAGATCAAAAAGTTAATGTTTGGAGCTTTACATATATTTTGACAGTATGACTATGTAGTAGTTGACTACTACATCACAACACTTACCAATGTCATCATCTGTCCTGTCTATTGGGTCTTTCTCCAAGCAGTCTCTAACAATATCCCTACTCATCAAAGGATCCGACGCCCTTTCAATGTCTTCTTCATCATCATCATCCTCAGAATCCACTGCTGTCTCTGGCAATCCACTGAGATCCATATCACCAGCCTCACTTTCTGTAGCCTAATTAATGTATAAACAATTAAAAAACATTCAAATGTGTTCTTTACTGCTGCAGTTTCCTGGTTAAATGTACAGAGATTAATTCTGTCATCTAGCAGATAACTCAAATTTATTCAATATTTTTATATTGCTTTTTTCTTTATACATAGTTTTAAAACAACTAACAATTGATTCATCCAAACCCACTGTATTTAAATAGGATCTTTAACATTTGTTTCAATCAGTCACACATGCAAAGGATTCAACAGACATTATTTAATCCATTATTTAATCTGTGGGTCTTGGGGGGATTGAAGGTTGTTACAGTCCAAGCAACAATGCCGTGGACTGTTAGCTGAATGTAATTTTTTTCAATAAAGAGTTCATTTGACAATTTCTGTGCTCACCCCAACTTAACATTTTCAGACACTTAGGAAAGCAATGTAATTTTAAACATTTTGGGGAAATAAATTTGGGGAAATAAGAAAGGCATCAAAATGCTACAGGAATTTTGTTATCTCTCAGTCACTTAGGATTGTATTTTTCTTTTACAACTCCAGTTGAACATAGTTAAACATGGCTTTCATTTGCTGATGAACTAAGAATTTACAGATGCAGAAAAAACGCAAAGTCACTGCTTAAACACCATAGATGGACTACCCAGAATCTGTCAAACTTAAACCTCCTTTAAATTGTATTAAAATGAATGAAAACGTAGTCCAGATATAGCTTGAGGTCATTAGTATAGCACCTAAAGGTAAATATATTTTAATGATTCAGTTTGAAGACCAAAGACTTAATAAATCCCACAAACATTTGTCTGTCACAGCTGATACGGCTGCTTTTTCTCAGAACCTGATTTAATACCACAGCAGCTGCCAAGGCTCAGCTATGACAATTTTTAAGGAAATGCAAGATTCTAATGAGCAAATTTTAAGCCTTGGCTTGAGAAATGCAGTTCCACAGGCCTTAAAGGGATGGTTGGTTTCTGAGACTCTGGAAGCACACAATGCATTCATGTCTACTTTAAAAATAATACATGGGCCAAACACACCTACTAAAGCTTGTTTCACCAA
Source organism: Struthidea cinerea (assembly GCA_013397865.1). Taxonomy (NCBI): domain Eukaryota; kingdom Metazoa; phylum Chordata; class Aves; order Passeriformes; family Corcoracidae; genus Struthidea; species Struthidea cinerea. Next base: position 749,172 of record VZTI01003848.1, on the reverse strand, counting down.
TCTATCCCAAGCAGGTAAAAAAGACAACCCACAAAACTAGGTCACTCTCCAAACACAGAGAAGGTAAGAGAAATTGCACTGCTAATTTTGTAGAATCATCTCCCCTGCTCCTGCCTCCCTAACTGTGGCTGACATCTGTTACTTTAATGCTACTATACACAGCCACCTCATGAACAGCAGCATATGGCTAGAGAGGGATCAGGGCAGCTCGTGAGAGTCTTAAACGCTTCTGTCCTACAGCACAACACAAGCTTTGTAACTGGGCCTTGTTAATATAAAAAGCATGATAACAGCATCTACGTAATATTAAAATTATTCTCACTTTGGGTTTTGGGTTGGGGTTTATTTTGTTCTTGGTTTTGGGGGTTTTGTGGCTTTTTTGGGTTTGCTTTTGTCAAGAAAAAATGCTGCTCATTTTTTAACCAAGATAAGGAAAGATGTTACTGGCACAGAAACAAATCCCAAAAATGATAGCGCAGATAGCAATATTTTTATTAGCAGTCTTACTGTGTTTAACATGCATGTTCCCTGTGATACATTTGAAACAGCTGCTGTAACTTCTCTTTCAAAATAGCCTTCATCAAAAGTGACTGGTGGAAAAATTAGTGGCGATGAGTCAGTAGACACACAGCTTATGACACCAATCTGTCAGAATCTGAAGTCTCCACCAGTGACAATTCCAGTGACAGTGGGACTGATTCACAGTCAATCCTGCAAACCTTCCCACTACTAACAAGTGCCCCTCCTACCTGCCCAGATTAAGCTCTCTCAAAAGCACATTACCAAAATGAATGCAGGACTTAATTTAGTCACAAACTGCTAACACAGATGAGAAACTTCCACCTATTGTCCAAAATCTGATTATTAAAAGATAAGTTATTTTACTGCCTTAAAGCAATAAAACAAAACTAGAAAACTCTTGAAGCTCTATTATCAGAAGAGTTGATGCTATTTAAAACAAGTTCTCATACTGAATTAAACGTAACTTTGTACTCAGAAAACACTTTACAAATACTACTAAAGGCTACAGGATTTCCCAAAGATGATCACTTTTTACACTTGCTGGAAGTTTTTTTTGACAACTAAAGTTATTGGCAGATGGAAAGCAACTATTTCTGATTTCCTATCAAAAAATCCAAACCATTGCAACAAAGAAGCTCAGCATTGAATGCAACAATCCACAAAGTAATAAGAAGGTTTGTTAATTTAGGACACCTTGAAAAACACTTTTGAGGAAAAAAATACATTTTTTCAAACAACTTTCTGAAATTGCTGTGATCATGCAAAAGTTAGCAAAGAAAGAGAAATGTAACCTTTCTGCATGACAAAACAAAAACCAAACCAAACAACCCAAACAAACAAACACAACCAACAAACCAAACCAGAAAACCAAGAAAACCTCATCCCATCAGGGCTGCTTGTGATTATACATTGTAAATAGCTTTTTTAGGCTTAGCAGCATCACATATGATATCAAGTATTCAAGGTCCTCTAGCTGATGCATTAAACTTCATGACCCACCTACTCTGAGCGCTTTTGTACCCCCTCCTGTGTGAGAAAAACCAAACATGTCTGCACAGGAACCCTTAGTTATTAAGCAATAGCCTTGCATCTGTCTAAGACTGAAGGGGAAACCTCCATGAGCTCCTCTGGGCATAGGGGCTTCCTTATGAACCTCAGCCTCCGACAACCCGAACACAAGATGAATATCCAACAGGATTTGTACTACAGTCAATCATGAGGCTTAGATCTGCTCAGGGCATGTAATCAAGGATGAAATACACCTCAGAATTTCCATTCCTGGGTGCATGTTGTACTTTGCTTCTTGGGCAATACGAGAAATTAGTTTCACTTAAATAAATCTAAAAACATTGCAGGCAAGAAAAATGCTGGTTGCAGCCTGAAGTACAAAACAGTGTCTCTCCAAAGTCTGAATACCAACTGCGATAGCAAATTTCTCATGTCATTGTCTCCAAACTGTGGAGAAAATTTTTGAAGCTTCAAAGGAATCTCATAATAGTGACAGGCTAATATTTTATTTGTCACATCACGAACATGAGAGTTAAGAGACTAAGACAGATGTTTTCAAGCCTGAGTTGAAGGAGTATTTCATATTTGACACCTATGGAGAATCTGGTCAATTTTAAGCAGTGGCGATAAAATCTAATATTGCACCAAAAAACCCACTCGTTGCTTCAGCTGCTGAGGATCTCGAAGTCCAAACACACTTCCAGATTTGAGTCATAACAGCTAATTAAACAAATACTGTGAAATAACTAGGAAAAGATGTAAAGTAAAAGAAGCCTTGTCTAAGTTCTTGGTAAGCCTTTGGTTCCTTGACTGACTAGGGGAAGAAGGGGAAGATTAAGAAAAAGAATGGCATTCATTCCCCCTAGGTCAAACTGGGCAGAGTGGGGAAATGGTGGACCCTTCTGGTCACTTTAGACTGGCAGGAGAGGAAACTGGTTAATCCCAACTCTACTGGTCTTTCATTTTTTAAAGGCATCATGAAGATGAACATAATGAGAAAGGTGATGGACTACATGAGCAGCTAAAGATGACTTCATTTACTGCCTCGCTTCCTCTTCCTACAATGAATTTTTTAGTTTCTTGAAAAAACAGAGATTAGAAGCAGTCAAGGGCGATCTCTACCTTTACACAGTCAAGAAACTCTCACTCCAGTGTAACAACTGCTTCATCACGCACACCCCACCCTTACTAAGGGAAAGACAGTGGGAAGACTTGGAGAACTGCTTACAAGATGACTGGCTCTGCTTTAAGTGGCCTTCATGGTTTTCTTTCTACACTGGTTTGGGAAAAACTTCCAACTGATGAGAACAAAGACAAAAAACTAGAAAACCTGTAAAAGTAACCACACTAACTACTGATTTCTTAGTATTTTAAATAGACTATTTTAACCTTTACTTTTTTTTAAAAATTATTTTAATTACTTTCTTTAGGAAACATTGTATCATTTTGAAGACTAAATTCCCCTTGTAACTATAGTTACCACCTAAACCAACAATCCAAAATCTCCAAACATGCAAGAGAAAAATACCAGGGACAAAGAGAAAAAAAAAACCCCAAGAATAGAAGAAACTTCTTGCACAAACCAGAAATATGTTCCTTGCCTGGTGCAGTTCTTCAATTCCATGAAGCTAACAAAGAAAGAAGCCATACTCAGAACAAGAAAACCACCTCCACATTACTTTTCAACCATTGTCATTTAAGGGCTAAAAAATAAAACTAAAAAATTAAATTAAGAATGTCATTAGCAAAACTACTCACTTTTTACTTCCTAATTTTTACGCTGATACTAATACAAAACACCAAGAACACTGGCTCTACCTGTCTCATGAAATGACTTGCAAAAGTCACATTAGCTTGAAATATTCCCTCATGTCATATAGACACATTGGATTCAGCTTCTCCACAGAGAGAAGTCATGTCTGGGGTTTTGTTTTAAATTAGCTTTCAGATGACTGAGTAAAAGTTTACAACATCAATAAATTAAGATGAAATTTAATCCATATAATTGTAATATGTATTTGTTTATTAAACAGTTATCATCTGTACTACAGTCAACTATAATTATTACATGTACACAAAACATACATAAATCTAAGGCAGTAACATTATTTTTTCATGCTACATTGGACACAAGTGCAAATGCCCACGAAATACCTTAGAACTCCTTCAGTCCAAGATTTTCATAGTGCTTTCCATATTTGTTCTTTCGTTAGCACAAAATTTACAACACAGCAGCCCACATCTGTCACAGAAGTCAGTCTGAGCAGTTTTCCTCACTTAAGATGGAAAAGTGTAGGAATCCAGACAAAGCACACCATGAACAGCGTCCTCCCCTATTGCCAAGTAATTGCCTCTTTCTCAGAATGGAGCAACATCTGCCAAGACCCCAGGCATACAGATCATGGACTCTGGAAGTTACAGAGTAGATTAAGAGGACCTGAATTCACAGGAGCAATAAGGAACTTCGCTGAAACTGCAAGGATGGCAGGGGGCAGTTCACAGGACAGTTTACCTGAGCTATTCCAGCCATTCTGGCATTAGCCAGAGCCCTGCACTTCTGCAGCTGACACAGTCAGAAAGACTGGCTTTTTCTTAAGGTAAAACCTCTTTATTTTGCATACAGTGACTGAAGGGCAGGCCGCATGGACCCTCTGGTTTGAGAGACAAAAGACTGGTCTCCCTCAGGAAGAGCTGCTGAAGGGTGGACCTTTCTTCTAGGAGCTACCATATCAGTATCATGAGAAAACAAAGCTGACATCTTGAAAATTTCCAAGCCATACACACATCCTGGGAGGGTCTCAGAAAGGATGTTCCTGGTTTCCTGTACCGACAGTGGTATCTGGGCAGGCACCAGAGGGCATGTAAGGGTGGCAGGAAGTCACCAGTCTGAGAACAGGATAAGGCAAAGAAAGGCTGGCAAAGAGCTGAGCCAACACAACGATGCTTCCCGAAACAGGGAGGGGGAACAACACACATTCATGAGCCTAAATCTCCTCACTCTCCAACCAGGATCATCATCTGGTAATATATATGACAGGTATAGGAAGCATTTAGGAGCATATAGGAACAGGCATATGCGTTCACACAAGAACCATTACCTAAGCCTAGGAATCAAGAGCAAGCATCCGTACATGAGAAGCAGCAGTGAATGATTTGCTTTGGCAAGTCAAAAAAAGACAGAAGCAAGGAATTGTTCTTGGCAAATACAAGCCAACACACGATCTACTGACATTCAGCATCCCCTTCCTCTCAAATAACCCTACAGAGTTCGTCACTTGAACTTATTTCCTAAAATAAAAATAACAGTATTTAAGGATCTTATTAATTGGCACCTGAAATGTTTTTGAAACTCGGGTGGGGTAAACACAGAGGGTGATTTTATTTTGGTAAGTACTTCTTATCCTAAAAGAAGTTCTTTCATGTGCAACGTTTGACAAACAAATTTAGATACCGCATTAATATTTAAAAGGAAGTATTCTCAGTTCAATGCTGAAAGCATCTGAAGATTCAGCTTCATGATTTATTTAAAAAAAATCTTAAAAGGCCATGAACATATTTTCACTGGAAGCAGCTGCTCTTAAGGCTACAGAACTAAAATGTATGGGATGCAAACATGATATATCATTACCTCAGATTTCAACAGTAAAGATCTAAATAACAGTATAATTAAAAAAAAAAATTATCAACTGCAAGACAAGATGATGATCTTTCTAAATCATTGCTTTCTACTTAGCCATAATGAACAGAAGTCCACCCCACTGAACAGAAAAATGCCATTATATACAGAAAATAAGAATCAAAGGAATGATCAAAGGAACAACGATCATGAGCATTGCCTAAGACTTACTAAATTTGAAGTAAAAAAATAACACGTTGATGACGTGGTTATGGTTTACTGTTTTTGAATAAACACTTGGGAGAGAATTAAAAGGCAAACAATTGAGAGAGAACAACTGATTCACTCTCTTGGTTTAAAAAAATATTTCTGTTTATTTAATCCTTAACTTGGCCATAGAGAATTCAATTTACAGCCATTTTATTTTGGTTTGGTTTGGGTTTTTTTTTTTGGCAGTACTTTAACCTAGCTTAACACTGCTACATTACATTCCTTTATGACTGAATTTGAGGCCAGAAATTAATGATTTACCTCGATTTGAGAAATCAAGTCAAACAATACTTGGTACCATTAAGTTAAATTCAAGAATTTAAGAACCTTATCAGTTTCCAAACCTGAATTTACCATTTCCTTAATAAACATTCCTTTATATGTTTATTAAGTATATGTATTAAGACAAAAACACGACGCTGCATTCTACAGTACATGGTCCTATTTCTGGACGTTGATATGGACATAGGTTATTATTCATACTTTGACATTGTACAATTACACAGTTCTTGATTCATCTGTGCCAAGTCACCTTCAAATGTGGTATTAATTGCAGATTAATTGAAGAAATTTGATAATACTTTTAAGAATGGATTATGCAATATGTTTGTAAATTAAGTTTAAAAGAATACTTAAGAAGTAAATTTTCTCTGCGTAAATACTTCAGTACACCATTAACTCTCTCCAAACACCAACCATTATGTTGATTCCAACACTGCAAATGAAGCTAGTAGGAGTCATAGACCAGGTCGGCAACTACATAGAGAGGTATTTTTCTGAGGTTTCTTTAGTTTTTTATGCTGTTTGGTTGGAGGTTTTTTAATTGCACAGAAATTCAATGATCTTTTTCACAGTTACGAATGTTTTGCTGAAAGTGTAAAAAGTTTACTTCCAACTTATCTAAAGAGTGACTGTATGACTGTAACTACATGCCACCTATAACTGTGACTCTAGAGATACTTGTTATTTTTCTGTTAAACCGGAAGTCTTTGTCATGAAAGGAATGAAAATCTATATAAGACTAGAAGAACAAAACTGATTTTACATCTTCTTCACTCTCGTGCTATAAACCTAAATCCTGTCTCAAAGTAATCCTGTCTTCAGAAGAAATTCTGACAAACATCCTTGACTGACATATGCTATGCCTGAAGTGTTCAGCTAATTTGACCATTTTGCAAAAATAAACCTTTGCATTATTGTAATTACTGCCTAAATTGAACTGGGACCTTTTTATAGCCTTTCTTCACCAAAAAAAGCCTATGACTTTATTCACCTGAAGGAGACTATATTCTACAACTATGACCACAGCTGAACTTGTATGTAATTGCAGATATGCTTTTCCCATTGTTAAAATGACTACATTTGCAATTTCAGAAGCATCTCAAAAAAACATTATTCTTCTTCTAGTTAACAGTACTTCATGTTGAAGTGGTCTCACTACTTTATGATTATTTTGATAGAAATGTATTTTAATTGGATTTGATTCCTTCTTCTCAGAGTAACAAATTGGTACACTTTCCTATCAGGACAAATCCTCCTCCAATATTGCAGGAACTGTAAACATCAAGTGAAAAATGCATAATTCCTCATTTTATTTCACTTAAACTTTTTTCCAATTTATATTTAAACTCTGGATCAGTTTCAGAGTCTCTCTAAACCCAAGCTGTTCCAAATGAATAGCACAGAGCTTTACAAGAAAAAACCAACTCAGAAGTGTAACTTTAAAAAGGGACACCAGTTCAACCTCCCCACCTTTCTGAGGACGGCCAGGAGAGAAAGCACTGCTGTGGATGGCATCAGGTTTCCACAGGGTGGGGAAATGGAAATATGCCCCTCAAGCCAGGCCAGCACAGGCTGCTCATGGCTTATTTGTTTCTTCCCACCACTGAAGAGGTTCTACATTATGAAGCCAACACATCAAAAGCCTGAAATTATTACAATTCAAACAAAAAGTAGTTTTTTGAAGTCTGTTGAGTACTTCTTCAGACAAAAACTGACAATAGGCAATAGCAAGGGCATTCAGCTACTAAATGCAAAACTGCTGGCAATGGCACCTCCCATCAGTATCCCTTCCAGTCTTACCTGGTAGATATCAGAAAGGCTGCTGCTTCCTGAATCACTAGTGATGCTACATCCTGAGTGACTAGATGAAACGTGGGTCACCTGTGGGTGGAGACTGTCAGTAAGGTGCAGCTTTGTGAAATCTGCAGGAAGCTACAGGTGGAGCAGAAAAAGCATCATTACAATTTGAGGGAGATACACAGCAAAATCAATTCAAATCATATATGCCACACTTTACTCTCTGACAGTACCAACTAGATTGAGAAAATCATTGGTGCTTGAGAACGCAGTACAAAAATTTTGAGCTTTGCAGCTTTTCTAACTCATGCAGAGGTCAGCAAAACACCACCAAACTGTCGCAAATATAAGAGATTTAAGACAAACGTATCTGAGGACAAACACTAGTGCCAAAATTGCTCTTCAGTAGCTTGCTATGGGGTTTGGATAGAATTAAAATGCATATGAATATTGTGCTACTTCCAGAACCAATGGTTTCCTGCAGAATTGGAATTAACAAGGGATTAAAGTCACATACTTTTAAAAATCAACAAGCACTGCTCTGGATTTGGTAAACTCTTTTGTTTCTCAAGTTGACAAAGTACATTAGAGACAAGGAAAATCCAAGTCGCTGAGCTATCCATTATACTTCGAGCCCAATAATATGACAGCAAATAGGAAATGTGGGAAGATTGATACAAAGAGCTGTAATCCTGAAAATAGTTTGCTCACATGCAGTGCTGAAGAATGAATTGAGACAGTATATTTGATCATTTAACAATCATTCACCAAGATTTGTGATGTACATTTTCACTATTGCTTTATGCCCACAGTTCCCATGAAAATCTTTAAGAACTGCAAAAATTTCGAGACTGCAGGAAGTGAACCTTGACAAGTAAAATATTTGCTGTCTGAAGAAATATTTAAATGCTGTTTCAGGGGCAATTACTCCTCTCCACAAGAAGCCTGCATCGCACAGCTAGTTAATAAAAGTATGTTAATGTATCAATTTTGGTGCGCAATAAATTCTTCAATAATTAAAAAAAAAATCTCTGTTCATTAATTTGTTTCAACTCAGACAAGGCAGATACTCTCATCTCTAAGGAGTTGTGTTTGTATGAAAAATGTCACATGCAGTGTGTCCATCCAGGTCAATTATGAATGCTACCTTGGCATTATTACCATTCTCCCTGGATGGAAATGGAAATAAGACCTCATTCAGCATTAAGAGAGAATAAGCTGATCAGTAGAAAAGGTTAGGAAAAAAGTCATCTCCAAGTCACAAGAGAGCGTGCTTGAAAAAATGATTAGCTCTATACAGCTAAAGATACTGAATGATTTTACTGCTGCTTGCCTTGTTTAGTTCTGTTTATGGAACACACCCTCAAAGAACCTTGGCTTTAGGCTTTGCAGTGAAAATCACAGAAAACTGCGAACCTTAGTCTTATTTAGACCAACTGGTAATTCCTATTCTAATACATCTCAAAAGGATTTCTACATTATCACAGAATGACTGCATCGGTGATAGCAAAAATGGCTACATATTAAATTCCTTCCTAGTGTTTTACCTGAAAGAGGGGCTAAAACCAGCAACCAGATACTAATAATCCTAAAAAGCTTCAGTAAACCCAGAGCTAGATTTGATTTTCATCAACAAAGAAAAGGCAATTAACAAAAGCAAACTCTAATACACACAGCCATGAATGCTGCCTCCAGAAAAATCTAGTTATGCTCACCACTGTTAATGATGTATCAGAAGGAGAAAACACACCATTAGGCAGTGCATTATAGTATCTGTTGTCTTTGCTACTTTGCTTTTCAATCTAAGTTTGAATTATCTCATAATGGAACCATATATACTGATATTCAGGCCACTGTACAATTTTTTTTTTGTAATTTTTGAGCCATTCTGCAAATAAGTACATATTCCAGAGGTAGAATGCAAGGGAAAATAACTGCCACAGCTTTTGTAATGTGTTGATGACTACTTCTCAAAGTACAGTCTCTCATTATTGAAGCAGCCCACGTTTATTACAAAGTCGAAATCCTACATATTATTTTAAGATACAAGCCCAAATCGTCTAAGATTCATACATTTATTGAAAACTTACACAGATCTATTTTGAGAGTTTTACCTTTTATAAAGCACTAACTACTGCAATCCCAAATAAATACTGACTCCATCGGGAACTGTATATGAACACAGTGTGGCACCCAGCCAAACACGTTCAATTTTTTACAGTGCCCTGCAAATATCTCCATGTCATTAACAACAGCATTTATTTTTTATCAAAGCATTAAAAATTTTAAAGAACCTTTCATCAAAGCAAATCCAGTTAGTATGTTAAAAAGTGAAATCAACCTATGTTTAATCTAACAACTGCACTCAGTGTTTTAAAGGAACAGCAAGGATTTATGTTTCACTACTGCACAGGCAAAAGGAAGAGGCAGGGGATTCCACAATAACTGATTGAATACACTGCAAATAAAAGCAAGCCTTCTGAATCTTTCTGGCTGTAGACAATCAGCTGAATGCTTGGTGATTACTGGTTTCAGGGTAACTCCTCAAGTCAAAGCCATGCTGCATGAGCTGGCCTTGCCAAGTGGTGACAAAAGATCAGAAGCAGGCATTTTTCTTTAGGCAACCTAACTAGTCACTTTGATCCTAATCAAATAGGACTATTTACAAGCAGAAAGCACATGCTCACATCTTTGCAGAACACTACATCTCTGTGCTACATGCCTGAAAGCAGCATCCACTTCAACTGCCCTACCCCCCAAAGTTAAGGTGAGAGACTGCATGAAGAAAAAAAATAAAATACAAAAATTAAATAAGCTGAAACATTTACACTATAAACTCAATGAAAAATGTGTGTGAGAAATACATGCATTTCTATCTTAGTCACATACTGCTATTTAAAATATTTAAAGTTTGCATTGTACGCAATGGGGAAAAAAGTAAAGCACTGATGACAATGAAAATCCACATGTGCTTAAGTCTTATACAAATGTGTGGGGGGTTGACCCTGGCTTGACATCAGATGCCCACCAAAGCCACTCTGTCACTTTCCTCAGCTGGACAAGAGAGAGCAAATACAACGAAGGCTCATGGATAAGGACAAGGAGAGATCACTCACCAGTTACTGTCATGGGCAAAACAGACCCAATTTGGGAACAAATTAATTGAATTTATTATCAATAGGATAATGAGAAATAAATCCAAATCTTAATGCCTTCCTCCCACCCCTTCCTCTCTTCCTAGGCTCAACTTCACTCACAAATACTCCACCTCCTCCCTCGCAGTGGTGTGGAGGGGCAGGGAATGGGGGCTGTGGTCAGTTCATCCCACATTGTCTCTACTGCTCCTCCCTCCTCGGGTGGAGGACTCCTTACACTCTTCCCCTTCCAAAGAAGGCAGTCCTCCGTTAACATCTCCAAAGTGAGCCCTTCCCATGGGCTGCAGTTCTTCACAAATTGCTCTGGTGTGGGTCACAAGTCCTGCCAGTAAACCTTCTCCAGTGTGGGCTCCTCTCTCCACAGGGTCACAAATCCCACCAGGAGCCTGCTCCAGCATGGGCCTTCCACAGCCATCCACCTGCTCTGGCATGGGTCTCCTCCACAGGCTGCAGGTGGATCTCTACTTCCCTGTGGATCAACATGGGCTGCAGGGGCACAGCTGCTTCACCGCGGTCTTCACCACGGGCTGGGTGAATCTCTGCTGGAGCACCCAGAGCACCTCCTGCCCCTCCTTCTGCACTGACCTTGGTGTCTGCAGGGCTGTTTCTATCACATTCTCACTCCTCTCTCCTGTGGCTGCAATTGCAGTTTTTCTTTCCCCCCCCCTTGCTTAACTCTGTTATCCCAGAGGTGCTACCATCATTGCCGATGAGCTTGGCCTTGGCCAGTGGCAGGGCCATCTTGGCACCAGCTGCCATTGGCTCCATCAGATGTGGGGGAAGCTTCTGGCAGCTTCTCACAGAAGCCACTCCTGTAGCTCCACACTGCCAAAATCCTGCCACACAAACCCAATACCATCTACACCTTTCGCTCCTGGAGCACAACATTTGGTAAATGTTTTTCAGTTAAGCAGAACAAGGACAAAATGCAACATTCAACAACCAGCAAAAAGCTGTCTACCCCAAACCAGGATATTTACATCTAATTTCTTACTTGCAGTGGAACATGATTAGAAAATAACATCATGAAACTGTGCTATTATAACTCAGTGAAAAAATTTGCTAGGAACCATCTCTGGGCAGTTAACCTCACAACAACAGGTATGTTTGCTGTGCTACTGAGTATCACTTTATTATTAAATCATTAAGCACTCTGTGCTTGTATTCAGCTATCATCCTATTCTACAGTTTAGTACTGACTTCAGTATTTACTGTAACAGTAAAAATAAAGGTTTTTTTGTTATGTTTTGAAGCACATACTGGCTAGATCTAGCACATGCTTTATCCACCAGACCATGAGCAGGATGAGAAAGCCTAAAGACCTACTGTCTGCCTCAGAAACATCACCTATCGCAGACTGACACCACCACAAATGGCGTCAGAACTGAATTGTCACTTTTATCTTGTTTTCCATTTTCATTAAATGATGGCTAGATTTAAGAACTCATTCAAAGTAATAAGCATCAAAAGCAACTTGCATACTTTACATAACAAGCAGCACACTAAACTACAGCTTTGCTGAAGCCAACACCTACACTATTTCTTAATTACTGAGCACTTTGAGTCACCATCAGAAGGAACTAGCACACAGAGTAAAAACGTAGCAGAGTAATTTAGAAAAATTAATGCATGATTTGTTCTTACATAAATATAGTTCCAAAACACAGTATATGTACACTAGTTTAAATAATTAATAATCATGAAAAGGGTCAGAAAACTGTCCTGATAACCTAGTCTCAGCACAACCTTCATAAGTGACAAACATTAAGGTGATGTATGCATAGCTCTAATCACATGTAACAGGGACAAAAGTTTCTAATACAAAACATAACCTGATAAAATAGTTATGATCTAAGACCTAATCTTAGTGAAAACAGCACTTTATATTTATAATGTAGCTCTTAATAAGCAAGCATACTTGCATACATATACACATTTATTCAGATTGCATACGTGGATAGAAACCAGAGTTAAAACACTAGGAACTCCCAATTTTTACCTCTTGAAAATCCTAAACCAGATGAAAACTTAAACAATTATGTGAAACTATCGTAAGGGCAAAGACACACATCCATTTAGAACTGTACAATACCATAAACCCTATCACATCTTCCTATCTTTAAAGCACCATTTTATTACTTCCACCCTCAAAGTGAGTCACCGTGTTATGCATGCAAAACTAACAATTACTTTGCTCTGAATGTATTCCTCCTATTTTAAGAACATCATTATTTTCTCCTACCCTACAGCGTGCCTTTCATTATAACAAAAGGCATCTTCTATTCAAGGAATCACTGGACTTATCTACTAACACAGTATTTTTAAAAAATGTTAAATAAATTTTGAAAATGTTTACTGGACAAGAAATGGAAATCCTTGGATATGTATAGCATAGAAAGGTATGAGAACAGCCAAAAAATAAGTGAAATTACACTAAAACCTTTTCTTTCTTTAAATAGTGTTCTCTTTTTTTTATTTTGAGGATTTTTCTTTTTTATTTGGAGTTTTATTTTTTAAATGCAGTTATATGTGAAAACAAGTATAAATGCAACAACATGAAAGACAGACACAAGAACGTAATTTTAAATTACGAGATGAATTCTGGTTGGAAAGCTTCAATATACCACTGATTTTAAGGCAAACATATCAGCAAGCCTTTTATAAACAAGGTCTTCTACTGAAGGCTGCTCAGTGCTTTATGAAAGATTTATAAAGCCTGCAAAGTGACTGAAGTACATCTGCAAAAAAGATGGGATTAAAGAGCGCAAAGGTGTAACATTTTGTTATGCAATTCCCAATGAATTATTTTATACGTAATTAAGCACCACGGAGACAGGCTAAGCAAGTAGACATAAAACAACACAAACTATCATCCTTATAGCCTCTATTTCCACTTTCTGAAATTAAAGGCACACAAGCAAACACTGATTCTTCAACCTCTAAACACATGCATCTGAGCACTTATTTTGTAGTAGCTCTTTACTAATAAAATAATAAAAGCTACCGTATAATAAAAGCCACCATAATAAATAATTTTTTTTTTAAATGTTGGTTATTCCTTTTATAGAAGAAACATTTCATCCCACAAATCTAAGTAAGCTACAGCAAACTTATTTTGGGATTCTGTCTTTTTCATGAAGGGAGAATAACAGCAGACAAATAAAATCAATACTGTGCCTTAGTCTTTCTCATTATTTTTTCCCCATCAAGACAGAAATTCTAAAATTTTTATTGCACTACAAAAGCATAGATCACCAAGGCAGTATTCTTCCATACCCCATAAAATTATTAACACTTTATTTCAATATTTTATATAAACATTTCTTTTTATATTAAATGTTGGTATATCTGCTGGATTTTGTATTTTAAAGCTATGCCCACATTTATTGTATTTAATAAAATAAGGAAGAAATATTTGTGATAATGATGGGCATTCATGAACATGCTATTTCAACATAATTCTTTCACTAACCAAGAGAGACATCAAGGAAAACATTTTTATGGTTGAGTGATTTTAAACACAGCAGTCAATGTAAGTAATTACAGAATAATAAAGTAATTTCTATCAATTCCATCTACAGACCTGATGCAGGCTGACATGTCCATGCAGAGTAAAACTTAAAGTGTAAACTCTATACAATTAAATATAGGGTGCAATTCCCAGGGAAGCAGGATTTCCTTACACCTATGGGTGGAAAAGATTGAGATGCTTCTATGTATTTTCTATGAAAACTTCTGCAAGACTTAAATAAAAACCTTCTGACTTGAATTATGTCTTCTGTATAATCATTCACTTTACACAATACCCCATTGTATTTTGAATCTCTAAAGTTTCCTTGAATAGACATCTTTTTTATGAAACTGTGAAACTTCATAGAGACCTACACTTAAGAACGTTCTTCATCTTGAATCCAGCACAAGATACAACCTGTGTTCTGAAAATACTGCATTTAGATACTATTGCTGTTAAGCAGCTGCTTGTATACGAAGCCCACAGCAGAACACCTCTAACAGAAAACCAAACCAAACCAAAAACAAAAAGAAGGAAAGAAAAGTATTATAAGGATCTTTCATGGCAAGCCCTTAATACTTTCCTCCTTTGGTATTTTACTACAGCTAGCCTCCCAAAAAAAGGTATTCAGAGATTCAAGCTAATGCAATGTGAGCTGCTGGTCTCAGGGAGAGAGCAAGAGAGAGTGAATGCACAGGAACTTCATTTTGCTTCCCTTACAAAACACACACTGACTGCCACTTACTGCACATCTCATAGCTCTCAGCAGCTAATCCTATGAGCGCTTCATGCATTCAATCCTTTGCTTTAAGGACTATTGACTTCTGCAGAGGCACAGGGGTGGTAAAATTTAAATGGGTGACTGGAGAATGAAGAAAAACTCTCAGAAGCAACTCTTTTTAAAGGAAAAGTAAGAAATGCATCACTGAAACATGCCCATTCTTACTTAATTTAACTACCTTCTCTGTTTTATGTCTGAAGGTGTTAGCATTTGTTCTTCCTTTTGGAAGTATTTGAAGCAGATATTCAATGCAGCATTCCATGTTCAAAAGTCTCTTCTTCAGAAAATCTGGCATAAACACTATTCCTTCAGGAAACACAAATGTCAATTTATTGGCAACAGCTCAAATTAAGTGGGGAAAAAAAACCTGTTTTATACAGATGTTTACAGTGCTAGTGAACCCCAAATACAAAAGAAAAAACAGCAGGATGGATTTGAACTGAGTCACGCCAAACTAAACTAATAGTGTTAGATAATTTTCCGAAGTTTTTGTTGGATTTCTGAAAATCCGAACTCAAACATTTATAACATATTTACAATGAACAGAAAAAATATGCAAGATCCAAATATTTTTAATTAGCATTTACGCAGAAGCCTGTCACAATATATCTGGGAAAAGTGTAGTTTCTTCACTGGGCAATAAAGGATAATTCAGTACTTTTAAAACATGGACTCCGAAGTTCTTAAAGTTGTAGCAGTTCTGCTGTGGGGATCAAGCTAAAAAGACTGTTCTACAACTGCTTTGACTGTGGATATACATTTAAGTACTGACAACTCTTTTACATCCTTAACCACACGCAGAAACACGGTCTGATAATTTTTTCTCCAAACAGTGCAGTGGAAGTGAAACCTGCCCGAGGGGAGTTAAGTAGGATTTTCAAATTTGCCTCCTTTTTTCTTCTCTTTTCTTTTTTTTTTTTTTTTTCCATCAAGTATCCGGTGTTTTATATTACTTTGTTTGCTTTATTTCATAAAGTGATCAGATTTAGGTCAAGTCCTATTCTTAGCCACTCTGAACTACTGTGAGTAGCAGAATTTCTATTCCGGTGTATTATGTCTGCATATGTCCCTACATCATAGGAGTCCCTATAGCGACACAGCCTATCAGTCCTGGTAGCGCCCTGCTGTCCCACCCAGCTCTCGCATTTAAGAGCCCTGACAGAGCCTGCCCAGCCCACACCCTCCCATAAACTAACAGCTTCCCAAAAACACGGAATAAAATTGGGAAGGGAATTCATCTTGTGGAAATCTACATAATGAAAGCTGACAAGGAGGGACAGGCACTCACTGATGACTGCCTCTTAGGCTGAAGGAAAGACTGTTCCGAGGCATTTCAATTGACTTCTGAAATATCTCTAGGGAAAGAGAGTAGAAAACTGAGCTCAAACACTGAACTTCTGTAAAGGCTCCCTATTATTTAATATACGTGGAGGAGAAATAAAGTAATAAAGCCCACCTTTGCAGAGATCTCTCTCAGGAATAACTGATTTTCATACAAAGAAAATGCACGTTCCAGTTGTTTTTCTTCCCACAGTAAGTATTTCTAAATACTTCCTTTTGTGGCTGTTTGAAAGCTTAATACGCTGAAAACTACTGCTGGGTTGGAAACTAAATGGCCCACTTTCAGGGCTTTTGGAGGCTTGTAAGGTTAAATTTTGAACTCTTTGGCCTATTACAAGCAACTGTGGGAGAGGAAGGAACAGAGAACCTGGTCACTAACTTTGTTTCCACAGGAAACCAGACAAAAGATTTATGCCTAGGGACATAAAAGCAAAAAAAGTTCAAGAATGCTTTATGTGGGCACATATGTTTACAGGAAATGTTAATTCAAACATTTTCAAGGAAGATGTTTTGAATCCTGTAGAATATTCTAAATAAATACTAGAATGCTCGTGTATATCTCATATACAGACTCAATCTGGATTACTTACACAGCAATCTCACAAGGGGACATGGGGCATGCTAAAAAGCAATTACACCAGCAGGGGTAAAAATGATGGCACCTGCACCCAGATTTTATTTTCAGCTTTAAAGCACCACTCAGAATTGAAAACCACAACAGAAAAGTTAAGAGGTTACCCCACAGGTGAAAACACATATCCGGGGCACATCTTAAATGTTAAAGCAAAGACCCTGTGAAATGCCTACAGTTCCAAGTGTTGAAGACTCCCCATCAGGAGGGCTGTTGTTCTCATACCACACCATGTGCTGGTGGTGGGGTGTGTTCTACCTGATCACAGAGTACTTCATGATTACAGCATTCTAGCCAATCTAACAAAGCTTACTGACGTTTTTCAAACATTCATGAAGTGATAGCTCAGTTTCGAATTGCAGCCATTTAATCTGAACTACTGCACTTTAATACTAAACTACAGCACTGAATTTTACTGCACTGAGCTAACTTAAAATAGTAAAAGAAATAAAAGTTAATTGATTCTGGAATAAAGAAAAATAAATTAAGGGCTACTCAAGTAATTTTTAGTTTTTTAAAGATGAGATATGAAAGATGGATATAGAAAATATCTTAGAACTCCCCTCTTTCCAAGTGGAGGAAAAAAAACTGTTGGTATCACTGTGGAAAAAGACACTGTTGATACAAGAGATGAGCAGTAGGAAAAGATGTGAAATCCCGCACTTTAAAACAAAAACCAACAACCTGGAAAAGTCCCTGTCAGAAATCACTGTGGAAAAGTTTCCATGTATCAGCTGATCAGAAGGTGACTGAATTGTTGAGGTGATGCAGCAGAAGGAGAACCCAATATGATCACAGCATGCATCCTCCACAAATACAGTTCTGGGCTCTTCTCCACGACCCCAGCAGAAACCTTATTTGGAAATGTTGCACACATTCCCAGCTGTGTGTTTTAAATAAAGATGGCTTAAAGCCATACACATACACAGAGTCAGAGGAAAAACCACCAGGATTATCAGAAGAAGAAAAACTAATACTTGACAAAGTGCAGGAAGAGCACAGCTTTTTCAGCCCACACTGAGAGGGGGTATGATCACTATCCAGAAATAGAAAGGAGGAAAAAGAAATATTTCCAGTAAAAGGCAATGCAGGTGTAAAGCCTAATGAGCAGGAAGCTGAAAGAAGGCTGCTACCTAATGAACCACTGAGATTCTCCAAACCAGACTCCACAGGAGCTGTGGTAGAGAAAGCTTTCAGACTGAAGCGAGACAAAGTTATGAGTGTGCTGCGCAAGTGTGTAATGGCAGTGACCCAGAAAATCCTTTCCAGATCCATGTCACTCATCCAAGCAGAAAAATCTGAAGTGAGCCTGTTGTTTCATATACTTATTGTTCAGGAACAGACTAACCAACAGAGGAAAAAAGACAAAACCCAACATGACTAACATAAAAACATTTTAGATCTTCTTCATTGGTAGCTTCTAAGTATTCTTTACACTGCCAAGGAAAATTTATTAAAGAAACAAATACAGAGACTGTTCCTGAGCACAGATGCAAAAGCTTGCCTCTATAAAATACCGTATTAATTGAAAGAAATTTGATGAAAATTTAAAGAGAGACATGACTTTTCACAAGCAATTAAATGGAAATTTTGTTTGAAGTCTGAAGGCTGCAGCCATGTCAATGCCACCCTTCGAGTTTTAACTAAAGGATTATCTTTGCTTTAGAGTATCAAGGAATAGTTCAGGAGAAAAGTGGGTGGAAGTTTCCTCTATTTTCCTTGTCTGATAATGAAAGATGCACGCTTCTGCTTCACCTCTAACAAAACAAAGAACACGAAGAATTGCAATATTGTAAGACAACACATAAGTGGACATCAAAGCCCTTGCTAAAGCTTGTTTTTCCAAATATTCTGATTGCAGTATTTTTTAATATAAAGCAAAAATGCATATTGCCATAATCACTAGTTTTAGCTCGCTAATTGCACAATAGTGAGCATTTTAAAACAATGTCACAATTTTTTTTTTTAAAGTTGGGTAACTAAAAGGCAATTAATTTTCATTGAAACTGGGGATGATGTTATTTTCAAAGGTGAATTTTAGAAGAAAGATTGCTTAAAAATATCTTGAAAGTCTGTAGATAATACTTCTGAGACCAAAGCACAGAGCAAAAAGGTTTCATATTTGCATTACAGATAGTATAAGCAGTGTTTCTATTTTTCTGGATAATGTAAAAATAGTGCAGTAACAAGATAACAGCAAGCATTTTAACAGCAAGCATTTCCCTTTATACATGACTAATGTTGCAAAATCTTAAAATAATATGATTTTACCATAACTATGATTTGTTAATTCTATACCACCATGACTACTAGTCAAACAGCTTTATTACTTATATAACGAGTTTTGCAAGTGCAAACGCACTCATGCCATGGCAATACAACAGCGGTGAATGTTTCTGTAACATCCCAAGCTTTGCTTGCTACGTTATTTTACACTCTTCCTCATATGGTAGTCAAAGAAAATTAATGAAAATATTTTACACTGACACAACCTTTTAAAACTGTATGTGCCATCATGCATTCTTAATACCACCACAGTTTCTGTTTTGTCACACAGAGCAAGATTCCAACTTCTACAAACTATTACAACAATTTACTACTTTGGGCAAAAGACTTACTAGTGTGTGCTCACTGTAATCATATGAAAGGAAAAAAGTAAAGGATCATTTTTCTTCTTTTCATCAAGGAGTCTTTAGGAAGTGCTAAGATGCTCTCTCAATTCTGGAGCACAGTGCAGCAACAACTGTGCAAAGCCATTTAAAATTATTACCACATATCAACACAGAAGCATCTTTTATATTAATAGTTTCTCCAGTAAATTTTGAAACTACCTGCAGAGCTTTTCTTTGTAGTCTGAGTGACATTTACTCAAAACTGTAATATCTAATACTAAATTTCATTAGCCTCCCACCTCGGTTGTTTTTTTTTTTTTTAATTGCCTAATTTTTACAAATGTCCACAGCTACATTATAAGATAAGCAAAACAACAAGGTCCCATATGGAGCCTGTTATAATCAAGGCTGCTTTAAAGTAGACATTGTCAATTGAAGCACCACGTTATTCTGCTTAAAATGCTGACATTCATATGTGACTTTCAGAAATGTATCTATTTGTGTCCGTGCAGGTGTGCACACAGAGTTGGAATCGTCCCGTACGGTCCTGCCTTGCGTCAACAGCATCCTAAAAACACAACCCATGTAACGACTTCCATATTCTACTGACACCATGAAATATTTCAGTGGTGTTTATTTAGGAAGAGATTTTTACATCAAAGATTGCCAAGCTGCAGAAAAATGAGCAGTACAGAAATCAGGTTGAAATACCAGGACCAATAACTGCCACCCATTCTACAAAGACAATCAGTGACATTCATTTTTTTCCTCCCATGTACCAGATGATAAGCTTTAGAGACTCAGGGTGTGTATGCATTTACATCAACTGCTGCATTAGGTCACCTTGCAATGACCACATAATTTGAGAGTCAAACCAACTGCTGATTTACAATAGCACTACAATGGTAGTAGTTGTTTGCTGTAACACACGGTGCAAGAGATTATTTATTAAGTTACTTTCATAAAATTGGCAGACATTTTAGTCATTACTACATTAAGCATGTTATCTCTGGATGCTTCACTGAATAAAACCCAGTTGGAACACTGAACCTCCACTTAAAACAACCCTAAAAATAATCATGCCACTCTAACTCAGGAATTCCTCAGTTTAGTTTTCCCCAGGTACCATCATCACAGAAGGAATACTAATGCACAATACTAATGGAAGTTGCAGGTGTAGGAGTGACATTTAACTGCCTAAACAACCTCTTCCTTCAACAGGAAACAAGTAGATAACTAGATTTTCTATATCCTACTGCTGACATGCACAACACTGTTTGGGAAACCACACTTTAGTAACCATTTATTTAGGAAAAGCAGCTGTATTCAGGGACCTTGGAAAATATCTGCTAAATGGAAATTTCCAAAATCCTTTGCCCTGAAATGCAAGAAGTCTCTAATCTTCTCACAAGACACACAAACACCCCCTCCAAAACAACAGTATTATCAACTATTAAGAACCTGATTTGAAAATGAGCAAGACTGAATAGGACAGAAATTCCCAGAGTCAGACCACACAAAATATTTGCAGAAGTCATACATCAACAGGCAAGGAGAGGTACATCCAGCATACAGACTTCCGCAGTTATTAAAAAAAACTAACACTGTTGTCATTTTAATTTGGTTTTCAGTCTGCTCCTACAGCTGTGAACAGCTTCAGTTTTAACATAAAATATGAATCTTCTCTGCTGCTTAAAAAAAAAAAAACAGTTAACAACCTTTCCCAGACACAGAGTTAATTATTTAAGTAGCACATTTTACTATGGCTCCAAAATCCATAAATTCATGCATTTTCCTTTTCCTCCTGGTTCCTTAGAAGTGAGGACAACAGAAAAAAGATCCTTCTACATTATTTATGTATATTTAAAAAAAAAATCCCTCTATAGTCAGCTTCTTATTCAAAGGTCAAAAAACCTAAAAAACCTAGCTGAAAATCCACTGGTGATGCAGGTGAAGACTGAAAAGACCAGTGAGACACACGCAAGTCTAACATCTGACTCTTTCCTGAGCAATCGAGCAGAGAAAAGAGCTACTGCCTGCCAAGAAATTGGAAAATACAGGTTCCTTTTTTTCCTAGTTTGTTATCAGTAATACATTAAGATTTAGAGGTCAAGCTGTACCTTGATTGGTGAAACAGCACAGGCAAAAAGTGTTTTGAAGAACCTTTAGGTGTTTACATGTAGGAAAAAAAACCCCAACAACCTCCCCCACAAAAAACCAAAACCAACCAAACAAAAAACCAAACCAACTAACAAACAACAAAAAAATCAAACCAACAACCAACCAACCAACCAAAACAAACAAACAAAAAACCAACCAAAAAAAAAAAAAACCCTAAACAAATCAAGAGCACAAAAAACTTACTTGAGAACAGGGCTGATGGTTCAGCAAACCTAGGATATAGCTAATTAAGAAATAACTCCCAAAATTCAGTTTAGATTTCCCAAAATCTAGATTGATTTTTTTTTTTTTCAACCATGACCAAATACATTCAGGTACAATGTCCTTCATCACCCCGTTTTCAAGCCATCAATTCCACTACCACGAGTATATGTATGGCCCAGTTCTGCACCCAATGTTCTCTTTTTCAGGCGTTCCCATGCTCTTTCAAATCATCCTGCATTAGACCTTCCTGACATTCATGCAACTCCTACAGCATTTGGCAGGCTGGCAGGCACACAGCAGCAGACAAGCATTTAGGAAACAATGCCATGGATGGAGGCCTAAGAGCACAATCCAGCTCCCATTCTTCTGGCTCTGCAGGAAGAACAGCAGCACGGAACAGTACGAGCCTATTTTTAAAACAAGCCAACATGACTACACACACAAAGGGAGACCCACAAAATAGAACAACATCATTTTAATGAAATCATTCTTCAGAGGAGGAATAAAAGAAGAAAGCTTTAAACCAATTTTTCTTACTTGCAAGGTCACGGTTTGGAGCCAAGCTATGAACTAATAAACCCTACCTAGTCTGTTTGTCCCAACAACCCAGCACACAGCGCCTATGCTTGCAAGCAAGTGACAGGCTGCAGTCAGATAAAATGAGGCAATATTTATAGGCTGAGTCAAAGAAACCCCAGGTTGAGGTTTATGACCATCAGGTTATTGTCTGGGTTTGCAGCATGGCTCCTGGCTGTTCCTATGCCTCTGAAGATCAGGCAACTGCAGTTACCAAGAGGATGTGTTACTGTCACCAAACGTTGGCATATGGTCACCAGCCAAGCCTGGGGCAGTTGAAATAAGGCATCTACAGGTAGAAAGCTACAAGGGCTACGTGGAGCTACATTTTATGCCTGCCATGGCATTTGTTAGCTTATTAACAGATCCTAAATGCACATACAATGTAATACTTTGCTCTTCTCCACATTCTAACTCATAAGCCTGCTTTTCCTCTGTTTTGAAAAGCAGCTGCCTCTTGATCCATGTTGAGAAGCTGGAACTGAAAGAGAAGGCTGGTGTTAAACCAGTTTGCATATTTCCAGTCCAAAGGAGAACTGCCATCTCCATCTCCATTTAAGAGCGGGAAATGCCATGGAGGTATGCATACATTTGAGTGTAAAGAGTCACAACCATCTTCACATTCAAAGTAAAATCTTCATATTTTGTCAAATGGTTCAGCGCTTTCTGCTGTTTACAGTGGTCACTAAACTGGCAGAAGACGTGTAAGAAAAGATCAGAAAACCCACTTGAAGTAAAGGAAGGGCAGTCACACTACTGAAATTATAGCAGATCAAATTCAAATTATTTGGTGCCTTTTTAAGGCGTTCCAGACAGGCTTTGGAAGGAACATCATATTACTGAAGACATCAACTTGACTGCCTGTAACTCAGGACTTGGGAAAGGCTAGAAAACTACTCAGTCCAAGCTGTGAGGTTTCGCAAGCTATTTGCCATTTAGGAAAATCCTCTTTCACTTTTCACAAAAAGGGAACTAAAAATGCCAGAATTTTGTGTTCCAACATCTGTAATGGAGATCACTGATCACAAAAGGAACTATGGCCTTATTTTTAGCTTTTTGAGCTGCTTCCGGTTTAGGCCAAGCATTGAATGCCAGGTTAGCTGAATGAAGTGCCTGAATGCCATGAAGCTGGTTCATGGCAGCAAGCTTCACATTTGCAGCGAGAGCAACCCAAAAAGACAAATACATTTGCCCAAAGGACCAACATCTTTGCTGACGTAATTAATAGAATCGTGCAGTCCAGTAACCGAGTCCGGCACCACAAGAGTAAATTACAAACAACGTACACACAAAATTTTCTATCTTCCATATTTCACCGTATGTTGTGAACCTTCATCTTCCACAAGTGAACAATAAAATAAAATAATTTTAGGCAGTAATTATCTCCACCCCAACACCTCAGATGCATTAGGGACCAAGCAGCAGCACTGCTTGTGTCAGGTACTATTATAATGTAAAGCTATTTACCTTCAACATCACCTACATAACAGTGTTGCAATCTGTTGTCCTTCGTCTGTCCTCCTAGTATCCCCATACAAACAGGGGATTTGGAAGGAATGATAAACACTCCAATAAATTTTAGCTTCTGGGCACAGGATCAGCTTTCACAGGTAACCCACTGAGCAGAGACCCCTTCAGCACAGTTTATTCTTCCCCTGGTTCTCAGCTGAATCATCACCATTTTAAAATGAACAGCAAAAACACTACTGGCAAGGTGACAAAATTGGAATAACCACCAACCATCCAATTCTGGGATACCATACGAGTGCCAGCGATATTTCTGCAACAGATTGATGGGTTAAGCATGCAGAGGTTAGAATCCTAAAAACACTGCAGAACTGCTGGAGTCATGCCACACATCTCTTGCACTACAGCTACCACATTCTTAAATACAATACTGAGAATGAAGTGTGGCGGGTACAAGGTTCTTTGGTCAAGGTTAAATCTCAAGACGTTAATGTTCCATGTTTCTCAAATCCTTAATGTTAGCCATATTTCTCAAACACTGGTTCAGTATTACACTCACCTGCACAACTCTTGAAATACCACAACAAGCATTTTTTTTTCTCTTTCTACTAGTATTACTTCTATTAATTTCCAATTTTAGAAAAGGCTAACAAGAATGCATCAGTAATATTAAGTGAAAAGAATTAGTAGTCTGGTCATATATCTGCTGTTGCAATCAAGATATCAAAAATAAAAATCAGACTTTAATAAAGTAACTGTAAGATCCTGAAAATCTTGTCTATTTCAGTCAAGCAAAAATCACACCACTGTGTATTCACTGAGGGGTTAGTAAAATTAGCTCAGTTTTTCAAACATCAAGGATGCTGTTAAGGGCTAATTTGTAGCAATTTAGCCTAGAATTGTAGCCTAGAATACAACAAGGAATAAAAAATATGCAAGATAATTAAAGCAAAACAAACTTTAAATAAGCTTAAAAAAAAAATTATACTGAAGAGTTTCCAGCACCGACATCATGATCCCAGAGTGCTGATGGTCTGAACATAGCCTAAATGTTTAAGCAATTCTAGTTCAGAATTTAGAAATCATAGTTCCTAACGCTCGTATTCTTAAATCATTCCAGATATCTCTTGATATTTCATTGATTTTTCAGACAACCTGTAAAGTTATCAAGTACAGAAGTACTTTGCAGATAAGCTTCAGATCATGTTAGCAGCAGAATACAGAACATGAGACACCTCCCCTCGCTTTTGCATACTGGAGTAGTACCAGCAGCAATCATAACTGCAGAAAAAAGCAATACAATTCACAGCATTTTCTAATCCTCTTACAAGCTACATGTTTCTTTACATATCACTGAGATCCCCTGCCTTAGATAATTAAAAATGAAATTTCCCCAAAAAATCTAATTTACTTCCCCTCACTGGAATATTTTTACGGTTTTGTTTGCTAAACTGTTGAGTTTACGTCACTTGGAAATGAAGTACCAGTGTATCACTGATTAAAACCCTTGAGCCAGTATTCAGCAAGGGACTGCAATTATTTTGCAGGTGGAATAATGAACTTGAGATACTGAGGCACAGGATTTCCTTAGTTTCCTTAGTGCTTGCTTCTACTTACAATGAACTTCATGCTACTCATTCAGCATATTGTGAATTCCCCAGTATTTCTAACGTAGGCTACTTAACACATTATCTTCTGCTTTTTAGAGTTTCTCTTCTTATGCCTTTATTAACTCATAGAATGAGGAGCAAGTCAACACTATCTTAAGGGATTTAGGATTTTTCACTTCTTTTGACGTTTGGGATTTTTGGTTGCTTGGATAGTTTTTGTTTTTTCTCAATTGTTGGGTATCAGCAGCTCTCAATTTCAGCTACATTTTCAGCACGTCTGATGATCAGGAAGAAGTGCCAACAACTCAGTAATAATAAATAGCTTTAGTCTCTTAGTCTCAAAATAGCATTTTGGAAGAAACTGACTTTCCTTTTCAGGTTCACACCTGCATTGTGATTATAAATGCCACATTCCAGTATGCACCATCAAAAATATCACTCTGCAAACACTCCAACAGCACCACTAGATTTGGCCACTTTGGAATATAAACCAGAGCCATAATACTGATTATGTTGTGAGGCCTGAAATTTTCTTACTTCATAAACTTGCTAAAAAATGCCCTACTGTGCAATCTTCTACATCAACTATCCACATTGACCTGAAAAAATTTTAGCTACTTCATTACATGTAGATGGCAGCCTTTCTGGTTTTGTGGGTTTTCTTTTTTCTTATTTTTTCTCCTCTCAGTTTGAAATATGCTGTGCTATCCCCAGGCATTGAAACTGTAACAGAAAGATAGCAGGACATCTTCTACATGCCAAGGATGCTCTCATTGCCATCTCTACAGGTCACTAAATGCATTCACTGTCCTTCCTATGAAATGACCCAAATTTTGCCATTTATAAGCTTTTGGGGAAATCTGCAGTTAAATGCTGTCCTGCAGAACAGGAATTTAGCCACAGTCTACCACAAATCTCTGGCAGGATGCCAGGCAAGTCACTTAAAATCAACCTTTCATATGATCATTAGGCTGTGAGTGCCTGAACTGGGCCAATACAGAAAATTCAAGCAACAAAATCCATCCTTCTAATGCTTATTTACACCTACCTATGCTGCGGAATGACCATCTTAAGCTCTCAAAATTCTGCCCTTATGTTTTGCCAAAGATTTGCTTCAGCAGACCTACCTGAAAAATTAAGATAATGCCGCCCCCACAATACCTTAATTAATTGCAGGAACACTGCAGTTACAAGCATCTTGGAAAGCCACAGAAGAGAATAATATTTACGCTTGAATAATATTTAAGACTTGAATAGTACACCATAAACACAACCTGGCCTTTTGAGCAATGAAGCTAGCCCAAAACATCAAACAGCTGCTCATTACATCAGAGCTATCCATCTTGAGATGAATCTTGCAGAAGATATACGGTCGTGCAATTAAAGACTCTATCATAATGCACCTATAAAGAGGTGAAACACTATTTCTAATCACACCAAAAATCCACAACCCCTTTATTGGTCTCCAGAGAGGAAATTTTTTTTCAAAATACGCAAATTAAAAGGAAAAGAATAATCAGCAGGGGCCAAACCAGAAATCTGGTTTCAGTAAGTGCTAAAAACAAACATGCCTAACAACAAAAGAAGATAATCTGTATCAAGTCCCAGACCAATGTAATTCATCAAGATGAACAAAATCATAACCATCAGCAGCTGCAGCAGCTAACAGACCACTACTACCTTTTTTCCAGATACGTATACATAAACGTGCAAAAGCTTAGCAACTGTAGCCATCTGACCACAACACCGCAGCTCTCTTTCCCATGTCTTATTAGTGCCACATGATGCTCACTCAAAGGACAAATAACTATACCAGGTTACATTATCACATGAGTTAAGAAAAAATACTGACGATCTCTTCCCGCAACAGAAAATTATTTCTAGTATAGTTCTAGATTCCTTAGGAAAGCATTCCAACTGGCACCCTTACTACACATCAAACTAAAATAACCATATTTGAACAATTCCCACTCAAGACTTTTTCCCTCAAAATGCCACTCATTTCCTTCTCTTTCCTGGGAGACCCCTAGCACACAGCCACAAATCTTTGTGAACTAAAATATGGTAGGAACAACCCAAAAATTTGACTTATTGCTTCCAACATATTTTAGTAATCCAAGAGAGGTCAAGCAAATCAAAGACTGCAATACCCATGATCACTAAAGAAGTGTCACTGTGCCAGCAGCGAAAAATGTCCTTTATTAGCAGACTTTATTTCAATTACACCTGAAGTAAAAATATACTTTCTTACAGCTTGTCCATAAGTCACTCCAAAGTACTGCGCAATTCATGAGTTGTTAATCGTTACACAGTCGTGTAAGAACTATGCATCTCGAGTCTTATTTTTACAGGTTATTATACCTGTCAATTCTTCCATTTTGTTTTTTTAGTTGACCTTGAGTAAAATTCCTACAAACAACAGACACAAAGGAAAAAGAGAAATGAGACAGAAAACTAACACTTTACAAGGCCCACACCTACAATGGGAACCTTCATGCACTAGACCTTCATGTGATTTTTTTCCACATAATAAACCAGGTATAAGATGCAATGTGTAAAGCTTTTCAAGAGATTGTTTCAACATCCACAAAGCAGTATTTTTTGAAACATCATTCATCTTCCTAAAATTTAAGATTAAGAAAATCATAATGAAAGCACTACAAAGCTAGTTGAGAGGACTCTTATAACCAGCAAGGACACAGCCAAATAGAATGAACCTACCGAAGATGTCCCATCCCTGGAAGTGTTCAAGGCCAGGCTGGATGGGGATCTGAGCAACCTGGTCTATCAAAGGTGTCCCTGTCCACGCCAGAGGGGTTGGAAGAAGATGGTCTTCAAGGACCCTCCCAACCCAAACCAAACCATTCTAAGATTCCTTTTTTTACACAAAATCTGGTAAAGTACATTAAATACAAGAACTAGGCAGAAGTATTTTTGCAACAACCCAGCTCTCATTTCTCTTGCCATCTTTCACCCAGAGCATAATTTTACTCCCTGTTAAACAGATTACAGTAGTTGTGTATCAAGGATCATTACTTTCAGGTATTTGTTTGTAGCACTGCTTCAAACTCTTCCAATTTATGAAATATGAGGCATGTGAGATCAATACACTTGATTGATGCTGCTGATTTTATTTTTTACATTAAAAAGATCTAGCAAACACAAGAGTATTTTTAAATCTTCCTCTCTCCATTTTCACCATGATTAACACAATGGCCAGTTTGCATATCATTTTCACAGAACAGTAGATTTAAACCCTATCCCTCATTCCCTAACTAAACTAGTGTGAAATTAAGATTTAACAGCATTAACTAAAATTAATTCACAGAAATTTGTGAAACCTTGCACAGGAGATTTTTGCATTCAGTTCCAGATTGGAACTGAAGTTTGCATTCAGTTCCAGAAAATCAAGCTGTGAAACTCTGGGTGAGGATGTCACAGAAGTAATTAAGCCTCTCTCTGTGAAACAAGTTCAAGTCAGATATCAATAAAATATTTAGAATTCTGGGAACATACTGACATGAAAATAATTCATTACCAGAAATGATTAATTCAAGAAGTTTTCCTCTTAGGCAAAGTAAGATAAAGTCTTGTGCCTTGGAACTCCAAGCTCCCCGTCCCTCTCTATGAAAAATTTACATCTTTCAGTCTCACCTTCCAAGGAAAATAATGTCTACCTGGTGAATAGGCATGAAAAGTTTCATAGCCAAAGTGGTGGTTTTTGCTGAGCTACTCTGTGTCCTAACAATTTAAAGTTCTATATAGTCTTTAAACTATGTCTTTTGCTCATGCCAAATCTGCACTTGCATGTCAGATAGTATGATTTCTTTCCCTTGCATATATGGGGACATTTGTAAAGCAATACCTTGAGCTTTTTCCTTTTACTATTGCTACATTTCGGTCCAGTCTCCATTTTGGAGAGTGAAATTCATCTCTGTGATTTAAATAACTCAAAGTTATACAACTAGAACATGACAGAGTTTGTAATGCAGAGTTTCTAAAAAGCTGGTTTATTTTTTCCTTTATCTATAAGCACTTATTTAATATCAGTTAAACCTGCTGTGCTACCAGAGTAAATCCAGAACTTTTCATTGACATTCTTTGGGGGGTAGAAAGATCAGGAAAACCCAATACATATGCAGCTTTTTCATTTTATTCCTATTTGCAAATTCAAAGTATCCTATTCTATTTCAGCTTCTTCAGTGCTTGAGTTTCAGGAGGAAAGAAGGTGGGTTTTGTTTGGGTTTTTTTTAGATTAAGTTCTAAATATTTCATGAACACCAAACGATTTGGTTACATGAACTCCCTTATACTCAGAATGTAATTAAAGAAGGGAAAAGTACAAAACAGTCTGCAAAAAGAAACTGTGATATGTCTGCTACATGTGTAAGAAAAATGCACTGGACACATTCTAAAACATTTCTAGATTACTTTCTGTATTTCTACACAATCAACACTGAATTCTTGCCAAAAAAAAGTTCTTCCTTCAAAAAGTTCCTGCTATCACCTCTTCCCACTATTTACTATTCTTAACTGTATCTGCTGAACATACTGTACACATTCCCATGCACATTCTAAGACACAGTACTCACAGAACATATAATCATAAATATCTTCTCAAGAAACAAATTTTAAGATTGAAAACTATATTGAACCATATAAAATCTAGCATGAAGATTTAAACATTTTAACAGAGCAATAAGATCCTATGCATTCTTATAGAACTTACAGAACCTTTTTGTCATGCAAAACCTAAATTTCTAATTCCTGACACCTGAGGCCTTGTTAAATCATGTTAGCTCTTCTGCTTATGAATGCATTTTTCCCAAACAATAAACACAGGCAGCCTATGGGATTAAAGCATGACAAAGGTGTAGCTGACTCATGGGATCAATTAGAAAGCATCAGTACTTACTCCTTTTGTTCATTCCATGTTTTACTAACAGTTTCTGCATTTCAGCATAAGTGTATCACAGATGTTAAACGCCATGCTACAAGGCAGCAGTACACTAGTACCATACACTAGACAGAATAAATATATTCTTATCATCACCTACAATTACATCACTTGTTATACAGCTTACATATTGCTTTAAAGTTTTAACAAATGCATAATGATTTTAACTGAATGCTCAAAGCTTCCTGTCCAACCAAAGTATGTCAGCAGTTTTTCAGTAAATTTTTAAAATTCAAAAAGAACCTACAGAGTTGCCTTTTCTAAGCTAAAAGCAATTTCAAATACAGCCACCGACATTAATGCCACCTCAGGTACAGCTTTCCCTCCAAACCCGCAATTAAATCCCCAAGCAGGAAAGCCGGTGAGCAGGACGACAAGCAGTTTCAATCTCCATGCAGTTTGCCCATGACAGGTTATTGATAGAACAAACAGAATTTGCAATACTTACTGAGTGTTTCTCCTGCTGGCCCATAACTCCATGGTTAGCTGGGATTGCAAGTGGTTTCATAATGAGGAAACGTAAGCTGAACTGAATTTACACATCATGTACCAATTTCTTATGGATGGCAAGTCACCCTCTACAGCATTAAATTAAAAAGAGGCGGAGGGGGTGAAACCAAGCTGGAGCTAAAAGTGTCACTACTGGTAAGCTCAAAACCCCCCTCGCACTTGTAGTGCAGAGCAGCAATCCGAATGACAGCGTTAGTCTCCATTTTTGTAACACTGGAAGTCTAAGCATGTCAGGACATACAGAGCTTGATGAAACCCTACATATCCAGCATCCATTCAAGGGAACAAAACCATTCCCAGAGCCTGAGGAATGGGAAAGGGGGAAAAAAAAAAAAAAAAGAAAAGGACAAAAAAAAAGCTAAAATGGCTGACTGCACAGAGACTCCCTCAAAAAGGCTTAATACGGTATTATATTAGTCAGGGTGCAGGAACCAGCCTCCAGCACTCAGCCAAGCATTGTTAATACTCCTGTTTCATTTGCAATCACACACTCACAAATGCAGCCTCCCCCCTCCCGCCACCACTACCCTCCACTCCCCCAAAATCAGGGCAGCGCACACGAATAGGGACCTCCTCCCCTGGCTGCTAATGATGCTGACAGAGTAGTGACCAGTGATCTCTGTTCCACTCAGCTAACCAAGTTTGCACAATTAATCTTAGCAGCATGACATTGATGGACATTTAATTTTATGATGCCTGTTCCTCACAATCAAGACAAGCACTTCTACCGCCCAAAGAGTCAGCAACAAAAATACAACACAGTTACACACACAAAAACCCAGAGAATCATGAGTCTGAATGCAATACGCCAATATAATTACGTTATTGTGCTTACTTTGGAAGACCATGGCTGCAGGCAGTTGGCATAGCAACGCACAAGGAAAGCCATTTCCTGGGTAGAAAGAATGCTTCCTTTTCTAAATAAAAAATTCCTCTTAGGATACAAACGGCATTGCTGCTTCCTGCAGAAAGCAAAGACACTGAAGTCTGTCTCTTAACCTGCACACAGGCACACACTCAGTGCAGTTCGAGTGATGTAAGTGGATCTCTCTCTCTCTCCTCTCCCTCCCTCTCCCTTTATCCACCGAAATATTCGAGTCAAATGGAAGACACATTCCTAGAGGCTCGCCCCCTCCGATACTTAACTGTTTCACTCATTAAGGTAGAGATGGACAATGCAGATAAAACAGCAAGCTCCTGCCTGTGTCTGGTATCAGCCTCGGAAGATCAAGGCATCCCCAGAGGGGAGGGATCCGTTTGCTGCTGGCTCCTAAGAATATCACTGAAGTCAGGGTGGGAATGAGGACCCACGTTTACCTCGCCAAATCCTGAACTTAACACGACTTTTCAAGAAGATAATGCTAGAGGAGACACATCGCCTCCCTTTCCTCCCACCCCAAAGCGAGCTGCTGCAGAGCTGTAAACATTTTTATCACGTATTTACAAACGGTGCAGTTGATGAGCTCTCTCAGATTTTCAGCAGCTTCGCCCCTTACAGGCCACAGGCATCCATCCACGGGGTGTGGGAGGTACATGTCCAGACACCTTGAACATACCATTGCAAGCCTTTCTGAACATAGCTCCTGCTTCTCCTTGC
This sequence comes from Struthidea cinerea, assembly GCA_013397865.1. Taxonomy (NCBI): domain Eukaryota; kingdom Metazoa; phylum Chordata; class Aves; order Passeriformes; family Corcoracidae; genus Struthidea; species Struthidea cinerea. The sequence goes on along the minus strand of VZTI01003848.1, from coordinate 716,544 downwards.
ACACTGAATACACAAATTCTACTAAAAACACATGGGGATACAGGTGAAGAAACTGACATAAATACAGCATTTATAATTCTCCCCCCCCCCCCCCCACCCCCCCC
>VZTI01003848.1:693918-712376 GCA_013397865.1 Struthidea cinerea | reverse complement strand
GCGGGAAACAAAAAAGAAAAAGATAAACATATATTTTGTATTCCTGCTAGGTCAAAATCATATATAATATGTATGTTTGTGAAGTCACTTTAGGTGATGTTTAACTGATTTACCTGTGATTTTTACACAAAGCAAAGCGTTCGTTCTTACACAAGCTGAAAGTTAATGCATATTAACATGGCTTTAAAACTATACATTATCATTATTAAATGTAAAAAGTAGGCATAAAATTTGCGATATTAATGACTCAGTTGGCAGAATGGTCACAGATTAGTTTAATTTCCTAAACTGTTTCAGTATTTCAGAAGTGGAAAAAATGCATTATGTCAGGATAAGTGGAAGTTTTTCCCAACGTTTACAAAATTTTCTCTCGTTGGTGTAATGACCAGATTTAACAACGGCATGTTAATTACATCAGAGAATGTGAGAAAGTGCTTTCTGTTTTTAAACTGGGAAAAAAAGCATGAAAGTAAAACAGCAGACACACTTTTAAGGTCAAGAATCATGATCTCAAAGCACACAGGAGTAGCAAGTTGTCTTTACCAGATCTAAACAGCACTTTGACATCCACACCTGCTGGGGACAAGGTTCACTACTGAGATACAAATCAGCCCACTATATTGGAGGAAAAACAAACAAACGAGAACATCCACAAAAACTCCCATATATCATCGCATCCACACCAATTTCACAGCAGGAATCCAGGGACACAAGTCCTTCACTTATGTGAGGCAACCCTAAAATTTCACATTCTTCGCTGTAGAACAATGTAGGAAAACTCTATAGAAGGTGGATAACTGCATACCTCTTTCATGTGTATCCTACTGCTTCACTGTTCAAAGGTAAAAATAAAACCCAGGATTTTTCTGAGGTCAATCAACTGCCCAAATTCTATATTGTTATGGTCAGGAGCAGCCCCATTGAAATCTGTTACCTGAAATGCGCTGACATATTTGCATCACAAGGACGATTGCTGTGGCACAGAACTGAACGTATCTGAGACCAACCAAGGCAGGGTAACAATTATTTAATGTCTCAATGTGAAATATTAATGGATTAAAAACAAACAAACCCCAGATCTTTCAGTCTCCTGTAAATGCTAGCTGGTTTTCTGTTGTTTTTTTTGTTGTTTGTTTATTCACTGGGTGACTTCAGCAGTAGTGGAGGGGCAGTATTTTCGTTCTAAGCTAATACGATATGCTTTCCAACAGTTTCCCTTGAACTTACTTAGAAGCTTTAAGGGACAATCTGAAATTCTGTTCAAGGTGCAGACGTAGATGGGATCAGCAGGAAACCACCAGACTGTCTGTTCATCTTTTTTAATGTGTACTTGGACGTTTCCCAGAGTAACTTACTACTTATCTCTGGTGTTTTGAGGAAGTTTAACTTTGAAAGAGCTGGTTGCTGTTACAGAGAATTTTCACTCACTTCAGTTGTCTGTTGGAAGGAAATAACTCTTGTTTTTGTCTCCAGTCACAGTCGCATGCCAGGAGACTCTCTGAAGAGCCTGCTCCAGGGGTTCCCAATTAAAATCAACACTGAAGAGCTTAGCAGTGTAAGATCATTTTCTTTTGGGAGAACTCTCTCCTCATGCCCCTGCATATCCTCTCTTGTGTAATGCACTGTGTGCTAACGGATCTTGAGAGCTTTGTGCCCTGCCTCTAGCAACTGAACAGAAATAATTTATATAGATCTTTTATCAGTAACAAATCCCATGCAATTTCACATGTCCTTTTCCTTTAAAATAATTATCAAGCAAAATGAATCAAATTGGTTTTATATAGGAAAAAAGTCAAACCACGACATTATATCTTTCAAATAAAGAGAACTTATTATAAAATTCTAAGAAATGCCCTTTCCCTTTCCTCCTCCCCAATCAAATAAATCAGAAAGCCAACTACCATCACTTGATGGATGTCCCATTTTGCAAATGTAACACTACATTTTTTCCTTGCAATTACAAGATCAGCAACCTAGATATAGAAGTGTTAAATAATAATAGGTAGAAGTGCAGACTGAGTGTCCCTTATAATTTGGTTCCACACTGTTTTGTATTCCAAGACTGGTGTCAGAATTCTTACTTTTAAAGTGGTCTTTTGCGCACCCCAGATCATTTGAAGACTTTAAAACCGGTTAGCTGCAGGCCTTTACATTCACCAAATTACAGTGTTCAACAGTAATATATAATTTAGAAGTAAAAGGCAGGAAAAGTAAAATAATTTACATTTTAGCATATGCACACACACACACACACAAAATAATGCGGAAGTGTGACAACACAGTATGTGTAGGTTTTCTGCCAGCCACGTCAACAATGCACACAACACCTGCCAGCTGTTCCAGCTGCATGTCAAAACTTTACTCTTTGAAAATTCAAATATAATTAAGGCTAACCACTCAAAGCTTAGGCCCGCCTCCCAATACCCATTACTCATACAACAGAATACTAACACTCAACTAGACCTTACACTTAATAAAAGGTTTTTACATGAAAAAAAATTACAAAATCTTTCCATCAGTAAAGTGTAAATACAAGGAATTTAAAAAGTGCTTAAAAAGTATGACTACACAAGAGGGTGGTGAAGGACAGGGCAAGAATTTACATACAAGGTAACTACCTTGCTTTACTTAGGACTTGTTGGCTCTCCTGAACTGAACTGTCACCCAATGCAGGAGACAAGCATGGATATGGGCATTTACACTCAGCAGGATGTAGCCTGGGCACTGTAATACATGCATCTACCCAATAAAGTTGAAAAGTATTTACCCATCACACATTGGACATGCTCCAGCACCTCAATGTCCTTTTTGCAGTGAGAGACCCAAAACTTAACACAGGATTCCATGAGTGGCCTCACCAGTTCTGAGTACAGCATGACAATCACTGCTGATCCAGGCCAGAATGCCATTGGCCTTCTTGGAATTTGGAACATTACATTTTCCCCACATTTCAATTCTATACTTTCTTAGTTGCTAGGATATTTTAACTACTAAATTTGTTAATTTTTTTAGAGCTTTGAAATTCACTCAGCAAAACGATAATTTGAAATTAGTCAAGTCAAATACAAAGCTTCATCAAAAGTACTCAGGAACACCTAATAATACTAATAATTTTATCTTTAAGTCGCTATGTCAAGCTCAGGTCACATAACAGTGGCTCAGATGCTTGGGAAAAACATGAACTGACAGCTTCTTTCCATCCTTTAGTGGGCAAATAACTGCACTACAACTATCACTCATGATACTCGTCTGTACAGAAATGCCAGCACTGAAAGGATCTGTATTGGCATTCTACAAATATAATATGGCAGATGCCATTTCCCCATATGTATTTTATATACAAACAGTGTTTCTAACTCAACAACCTTATGTTAATGAGGATATCCTTCTTAAAAATATTTAAGAACACATGTATATATTTGCTTTTTTAATTTTTGTCAGCTCTAATCACAGAATATGCTGAGTTGGAAGGCACCCACAAAGATCATCGAGTCCAAGTGGTGGAAATTCAATATTTGTATTTAGTTACATTATGCAGTGATCAATTTAGAAAAGAGTTATGAAAAATCCATTTTTTTGCTGCATGAACAGCTTTCTGCCTTGATGACATACCTCACATTTAGTTTTATACCCTACATCTCAGAAAAACAATATTTTATATAGTATAAAAGAGCACATCACAAGTCAGTAGCAGCAATAAAATCATGCTACTCTAGAAAATCTATGCTGTTGTTAACCAAAGTTTTACATATGTGTGCTCATAAAGTATTGGCAACTCTACAAGCTGTAAACAGGACCTAGTGCCATTAATATGTCAAAAAAAAAAAAACACCTCAGAAATATTACTGACACTTCAGTTGCAGAAAACGCTGCATAGCTTCAATGTTTCGCTTTGAGTTTCCAAATCTAATCACAAATCCAGTTATGACATCAATGTGAGCCCTTCCAAAGGGAATGTAAGAACAGTAAATCCCAATGGATAGAAGAGTTCTGCAGTAGGGATGATGTAATTTATAAAAATAGACAACCTCTGACAGAAGCTGCAAGTTGAGTAAATAACACACTGCATGTCATTAATTTTGCATTAGCTTGCCAGTAGTCATTGCTAAAAGGATGATGAACTCACAATTTTGCTTTGCTTCGGGTGCTACACAAAATAAAATGATGGCATTGCTCATATATTAACAATAACACAAAACTTAATACATAACTCAAAACAGTAACAGTCCCTTACAACACGGCTGAAGGAAGGAAGCTGTGTGGCTAAAAAGGTGGTGTTTTGCCAGAACACAAGGATGGGAATTACTTATTGCCATTATAACGTTACCAGTGGATGTTCCCATGAAGAAACATCCAACTTCCATTAAAAAAAAAATGGTTACCCTGAGCTGTCAAAATCAGCCCAAGCATTTCACATTTCAGGTAAAATTATCCCACAATTTTTGTAGCGTCTGACTTCAAAAGACACCTAATATGTATAACACAGTCATGACCTTCAGGAATTAATGTTACTGGCTGTGTTCGAATATACAGACTATGTATATCTATTTAGTATTTTGTATTACGTCCCATTATGACGTATACATCAAGCTCGTTTGAAATCATGAGTAGATCATCACCATCATGGAAAAATAAAAGCAGTTGCTTTTGAAATTACACGCTGAAATTTGTAGATGAAGAAAAGCAACATAACAAATATCCTTCCTGGCAAAAGGACACTCGCACTTGGCAGTGTTAAGAATTAGGCCCTTTCTTTTATTAATGGAACAATCAATACAGTATATTTTATTTTCAACATGAAATGTTAAAGAAATGTTAAGTAAATTATTTTATACTGTTTTGTTATTAATAGAGACAAATTTGTTTGGGCAGACAAGCATGCATTATTTCTGCTAATGTGTTTAAAACTTTGCATACCATGCTACTTCTCATCAGCAATCCTCAGCAAATTTAGGTGAGTACACAATTACGTTTTTCTGCTGACATTACTTAAATTAATTTGTGTCATAACCAAGAACAGAGTGAGTTCAGTTCAATTTTTATTTATGTGAGGCAACCTTCTTGCTTTCATTTTGCATAAGCCACATAGCAGAACCTTCTCAGCTTCCCTCCTCCTTGCTCTTCACATTCTTCCTCTATCTGGGGAAAAATCAGTTGCCAGCAAGTTCCAAAATTGAATCTATTTTAATAGGTCCAGGTACCATAAGTCATACAAGCCTCTAAAGCCAAAACCTTCAAACATCCTGCGCTCCAAACATTTCTGACAACCAAGTGCATTTGTCCCCACTTGTTTCTCTGGGCACTTTTTTCCTTTGTAAATAGACTTGCAACACTTCCAAGGTCAAGGATGCTTAAAAAATTGGTTTTCCCTCCAACCTCTCCATATCCTTTACAACTTTTCACAAAGCCAAGCTTTCACTGTGTCCCCCACACCCTTCTTGCCCACTGACCTATCAAATAATTTTCTTAGATGTGGTTCTTTCTTCCTAAAAGCAAGCTTTTCGTACAGTTAATGTGAATACTCATGATTGAGCCTGTTGTTTGTTTTTTGTCTTATTAAGTGATCTTGTATTAGAATGGAAGTTCTAGAGATTTCTAAAAATCATCAGGAACATTAAAAGCTGCAACTATTTACAAGTTTGAAAGACTGACAGTGTTCCTTTAAACAGATTTCTTGTAGACTGGGTATCTGGCAACTTTTTCTACTGATTCAAACTAATTTAAAACAACTGAAATTCCACAAGACAACCAAGTGCATTATGACATTGGCATCAATTTACTGTGTAAAATACAATGCACTAACATAACATCAAGCTGCATCACAATAGTGCAAAGCCCACACTGTTGAAAAGCAAGCACATACGAGGTATTTCATGATCATATGTAGTGTGGTCCATGGCCGGACATGCAGCAACATGTATTTTACAACATCCAACATAAGCAAACATGCAGAGGAGCAATGGTATTTTGCTGTTTTTTAACATTAAAGCTCATCCCAAATTATACTGGACTTCTGTAACAAAGTGCTAAAATTGAATCAACTTTTTGGAATTCTCATCTACTGTGTTAACTACCAGAAAACACTGCTTGTCATCTTATAAACTTCCACATTGCCTCAGTAGCCACACATTGAAAAAAGGAAAATAACAACAAAATTCAGGTAGAAAAAATTCATGGGTTTTTTAAAAATCCTTCCTAAATGTAGCAATATGATATATAACAGGTTTATAATGTCATTTTGCAGACAAAAGAAAGGAAAAGGCAAATTTGTTTCATAAAACAGAACAATCTGAACATAAATTTTCAATCCAGGTATTTTAGATTCTCAGCAGACAATGCAAATCCATACCAAATGGTATCAGAAAAAAAAGGCTACTTTGCCAATGCTTTGCACTATTAGTTTTAAAAGAAGATAGGGGCAGGAAGAAGGTTTTCTACAACTTGCTACTAAATGAGCAGGCTCTTATCCTTTTTTAAAAATAGCACACAAAAAAAAAAAAGCTAGAAGAAACTCTCCTCATTTTTTCAGGGAGTCATGGCTGCCGATGAGATTTGACTCAGCAACATTAGACGTGGTTTCACTTCCAGCCCTCCTCTCATTCACATTTTCAGTCAACTCCTTCAAATAAAATCCAGAAGGAATACTTGTCTGCCCTAAACACATCTCGCAATGCTCCACAGCAGCGTGTGAGGATAAAATCGTTACATGCCTGTAGCTGGGGTAGAAGCCGGGGTCATTGATGGCTCCGTGCCCACCGCTCTTTTCTTTCCAACACCGGATAAACGGATTGTCACCCCACGTGAATCTCAAGCTGAATGGGCTAAGGAAGGCTACTAAAGGCAGAGAGCCCTTTTGCAGCAATTTCAGCAGCTGGCTATAGAAAGCCTGGCTGAGAATGCACTAGCAGCAAATTTCATAAGCCTGTTAACTAATTCAGATTTGGACAGATTCACACAGAGTAAAACACCACACACCATCTTTCTGTTCAGAGTTATCTGCAGGTGCTTCAGCAGTATTCTCACAGGCCCACCTGCATCTCTTTAAATACACCCCAGTAAGATTTGATACTTTGCCTTTAGCAAAGACTACACCACAGACTAGTAAAAGCCAACGTCTCAGCTTACATACCAAGTCTAGAGAGACACAAACTATCACAAACCAGGGAGTTGCAAATCACTACTTGTAATCTCTATGCCACTAAACAACAGCACCTTGTTTCGGACAAAGTGATTTTTCCTTTATGAAGTTGTGTCAATTTACCCCAAATCTTCCATGGATCATATACAGAATAACCAGCTCAGCAACACTCAGACCGAGCATGACTAATTCTTCACAGATGCACTGAAACAGTCACAAAGTTTACTAGCAGTAAGATATTACAAGAAAGTCTATCCTTTTTTGAAATCATTCCACAGATGACTATACACTTTTAAAGTATTTTTTTTTAAACAAAAACCAAAACCAAACAACAAACAGTCTAAAGCAGAAGTAAAGCCATGTAGGTTCTCAGGATAATGGGTCCACACTCATTTCAGTAAAATCATTCTGAACAAGGGCTTTGCACTGAAAATATGATGTAGTCTTAAGTATAGGTACACACAGAATGAAAATCCACATTCAGGAGTTAAAATCCTATTTCTGCTATTAAGTAAGGAAGCATTAACACTAATCCAGTTAAAGATGTTTCTGACACATGAGAAGCACAAGCAAACATTTTCTAGATTCGAGTGAGAGCAGCTCAAACTTAGCAGCTTTTTTTTTTCCTGAAAAAGAACTGATGAATTTTACCAAACTATAAAGGTGGTAAAAAAAGGATGTAATTTTATCGATGTGATAAAACACATTCATTTTATTTCCATATATGACGAAGTTTCTGTTTTCCTTACCCAAGAAATCACCAACACTTGTTCTAAAAGTAACATGCCTAAGTACGATACTCAACATTAGATTTCACTTCAAATGATTTTTCAAACATTAAGGTAAATTATTAAAATACTATGAAGTATTTCAAATTCCTACCATAATTTGAGAAGTACACTATCACTCTTAAACATAATATTTTAGTAACCATAGGTTACTTAGGATCACGCCACTGAAAAACTGGGGAGCACTGCTCTGAAGGTAAGGAACTGGGTTCCGAGAAGTGTAGTACACATTTTGAAGAAAGAGAACATTTCCGCCCAGAAATCACTTGTCTATGATACTGGAAACATATTGAAATTTGAACCCTCTAAGGGTTTTAGATAAATGAATTTAACAATGTGGCACAGGAGGAACTTTTAAAATAAACACATTTCCTGATAAAAAAATATCAGGAGAATTAAACAAAGCAATGTTTGAAGAAAAGAAGAATTTTTAACCTAAAAAAAAAATTAAGTAGTTTCAATTTGTTTTCAGCTCTGTCACAAGACATTTCTCAAGCATAGAAGTGGAGACATTTAACAACCTGATAATACACATTCTTATCAAACATTGTATCTGACAGATGCTCAGTATATATTTACTTTGGCATTGACAAGTGCAACTGCAAATGCCACTTAAGTTTAAAAGATGCGACTCAGATCTTCAGATCACTTTGCGTGCATTTGAGGTCTGACATGAGAGAAAAATTCCGTATTTTGTTTGGTTTGGTACCATTCCGAGATACTTGACTTTCTTGGGCACCTTCTTCTCCCTAGCTTGACAAACCTGTGTTTTAGATAATGGCCATTTAGATATACTTTGCCTACAAAATCCAGCCTGTTTATACTGAGTCAGTAGAAACCATCAGAATGGAAGACAAGCAAGAAACACCATGGCAAAGCCTTTTTTTGTTTCTTTAGTGCTCATCTTGTCACACTCCATTTCCCCATTTTACTGACACACAGGTACTAAACAGCGATAGGGGGCCAATTTTTAAGTAAAAATCAAAGACTAAGTTCTCTGTATCATGAAGGAGATACTTGAGTGAAGTGCCTGCCAAACACTAAATATTTGATATACACCCTTGTTTATAGTTCTCATTTCCTGCAAATCACAGGATGTCAAAGCAAGAAAGGTCAATCAAGCTGGGCAAGAGACATTGTACTGTCAGTAAATTTCACCTTTACATAAGTGTTTCTATAGCACAGTGAGATTGCTGAACTGTCAAAGCAAAGGCTAGAAGGCACTTTTAGTCATAATGTGGCATCACTATTATGATATCACACTGCAAACCCACAAGTAAATTGTTAGTGGACCATACACAGTAAGTTACAATACCTGAGGTTTAGTGCATTCCTGTGAGCCAAAATGAAATGAATGCCATATAGGAGGAAAGGAAAAGATGAACATTATCAGACATGCCATAGTACATTCCACCACTATGAAGATAATGTTAAAATTATGTTCATGAGGGGCCACCATCCCACACAAGTTGGCTCTACTGCAGAAAGCCATGCTGCAACTGAGAGCACTGCATTTAATTTTCAATTACTGTAAAGCACACCATGCATCTGCATTTCATCTCTAAATTTCACTCTATGCTTTTATGATATAGAAAACTTTCTTCAGAAAATACTGTTCGAACCTTCTGAAGAAAAGCATTCAGAGACTACTGCAAATAAAGCATAATAATTTATCAACAAGCAAAATAATAATTCCACATGCTAACTGTGCATTTAGGGTAAATCAGAATATAAGAAAATTACACATTGTGAAGATTTCAAGGATACTATCAAAGCAGCTTTATTACTTTGAATCTCATGTACATAACACCTAAATTAGAACCCATCCACATGGAAGAGCAAACTTGAAAAGAAATATATTAATCCTTTTTCAATTCAATTTAACGCTTCCATTTTTTTTTAATCAAAAAATTAAAAGTAGAAACAAAGATGACACCTTGACAGATGCTGACCAAAGAATGGATGGGCAACAAGTCCACAAGATATGTGTTATAATGTGTCTTGAATTCCTATGTGTTTCAAAAAAATCCTGCTTTTTTCAGTCAATTTTTCAAGAAATTAAGACCAATAAAATGAGGATCAAAGGACATAAAATAGGAAGGGCGAAAAGACAACGCAGCCTGTAAGTGTATGGTTAAAGCAATAGAAGTAACATTGCTAGTAGAAGTGAATGAGAGAATAATGTCTACAAGATCACCAAATACTGTAAAAATAGGAGGAAATGGACCAGCATGAAGAGTCTTAACCACATTTTAAAACTCATTTGGGCTTATTTGACTCTATTTGCCTTGAAAAAAATAATAAAGCCAGTCATATGCATTATATTACACTTTGAAAAGCAACATTTGAATGTAATTATTGTAAAATTTACAGTTTATTTGGCAATCTCTTCCATCTCAATATGTAATCTCGCTTGCAATGGATTTCCCAGCACAGACACAAAACCATTATGAACTTGCACAACAGAATAGCACAGGATGGACTTTTGCTTTTAGTACCAGTTAAGCTTACAAAAACTCATCAGGCACACCTAAAGTGAAATTTATACAACAGGCAAGGACCTGCGAATGCAAATGGCACTGTGTAATCTGAATATTGCCCTTCTAGAGTTAGGTACAAATCACACTACAACTGTTTGCTAAGCACAACACACACATCTAAATAATATGAGCAAAAGTAATTCTTTCTGTAATTCCTACAAAGTACAATACCACAGATTTATTTTTTTTTTTGCAAAAACTGGCCAATAAAATGTTTTATCTTCAAACCAAGTCAACTAGCTCAATTCACATTAAATTTAGAGGCAATTAAAACTGCACTGAAAATTAAACCATTAAAATCTGTTGTATAAACAAAACCAAACTGTTGGCATAAAATGTAATTACTCAAGTCATGAGGAAAAGCCTGTGTAATTAACAGATGTAATCAAACATCTACACACTTACAGACACACATTGAATATACAGTGAACTGGCAAACAAGTCAAGGGATAAGGGTAAAGAAGGAAAAATTGAAAAAGCTAACAACTGCATTGTACCAAAGATGGCATTTTAAAAACACTGAAGCTCTCATCCTGCAAATTTATATGTATATGGCTTACACTGTACAAAATTCAGCCCGTGGAACTCAATGAGATTAAATATGCACAAAGTTATTTATGCCCATGACTTTATGGTTCTACCAGACTTAGGGCTTAAAAAAATAAATGAGAGCCAAAGACAAACAGCTTTTCCAGTATTTTGCTCACAGTTGAAATCAATACCAAACAAACATATTAATCTAATAGAGCTTTTCTCAGTTTAAAAGCCATATAAAATTATTTTGTAGAGTAAGTTTTAATTATTAGTTTATTTTCATCTCAAGAGAAAGTCTGGAAACATATATAGATTCCCTCCCTCACCCCCAAAAGCAATCAACTAAAATGACCAAATGATTTCCTCGATGATGGGCCAACTATATATATAGCTCACTAAAACCCAAGTATAAAGGGCAAACACCAGCAAAAGTTAATTTAAATTTTACATTTAAGTTCTGGGTTCCAAAAAGAAATGCCAGATTTAATCCAATTGGTGTGCTGCACCACAGCATGGTCCTTTTCAGGGAACACCTGTTATCACATATGTGAATGAGTGCTTCACTGACTGACCTTTTAACACAGCACACTAAACTAATCCTACTGTAACCTGATAGCAAAAGGAAATGAGAAGAGAATTTCCTTCACAATTTCCCATCATGACTGGAACATGAAAAAATAATACATGACATTCACGGTCATAAGAAATGTACTTTCAACTCTGAACTAAGATGCAAGCTGCACACATGTTCACGTACTGATGGAGCCACATTCACAGTTATTTGAAGGGAAACCTCCCCACAGAAGCACACTTGAAAGATACCAGCGAGTTTAGCCATTTTGACTGTGTCATTTTCAGTAGTTTTCCTGTTTGTTTTTTTGTGAACCATAAATACAGACAGCTTACCGTATGGTAGCCTCTAGGTAGAGGTGGCTTCCCCACAGGATAAGGGTCAACAGTATCAATAATTGTTTGTCGCTCCCCTTTCTGGTTGATTTTCCTAAACCTTCTTCGAGATTGCCTGTGAGACGCTTGACGCTGAAAATATTCCTCATTTTCTTCCATGTAATCAACCTACAACAGATGCAAGAGAGTGTCTGTCCCCGCAAGAGAGAAAAATGCTTCTTTTCATTTGAAACACAATAAATCCTATTTTCAAAAAACAGCAGCTAGCTCTGAATTTCTTGCATTTTCAGCACTAAGTGTGAAATCACTACTAAAATAAAAAAAAAAAACCACAACAATATTAGTATGAAAAGCAACACTGAATTTGATCACTTTTCAAAAATGACAAGAAAAATTCTCACTTGCTCACCCCTTTCTTACACAAAGTTTGTACAAAATGCACAAATACAAACATTTCACCAATCAATACTTTACAGAAAGAAACCTGGTATGAGACAACACTTGCCTGTTTCCCTACTGACATCTATTCAGCATCCTCCCTAACCAATCTATGGCAAAAGTTTCACTCTTCAACAGGCAGGACTGGTTTTACTATTTCAAATATCTTGAAGGCATAAACAGATTTCTAATAAACTGGATTTACGTATTAAAAAATCACTTCAAAACAACAACAGGGAGAATAAAAAATACCTGTTAGGTATATTCTTGTATAAAATTAGTCTTCTCAGTTTCACTGTCTACAGAGTTTGAAGACTGATTTAGTACACAACAGTATGCTGCAATGAAAATATTTGAACTAATAATTCTGGTTTTCCCAAAAAGAGAATGATCTTTTGCAGTAATTTGGCTGAAAATCAACATCTCTTCTGTGTTCATCCTGCTAATAGAAACCTTACTCCAGTTACTTGAGACTAACAAGGAAATGAGGAAAAAAAATCACAGCTTCCAGCATTGGCTCTATAGGGGGATTCCGTTAACTCCTGTTATTCCACTCCATCCCCCAGAATGAGAGATCTTATGAGGCACCTTGCAAGGTTCCTGCATATTTTTCAACAAGGAGAAGAAACATTAGACAAAATACTCCTACGAATTTGCAGCTTATCTGTGTCAGAAGTGTCACACATCAGTCAGCCCGTGTGACTAAACATAGCTTTCAGTGCCCTGACACAAACGGATGAGCACAGTCCCTGGTTCACCAGAAGAGCAGGCAGTGCTTACCCCCTCTGCAGGGAGTATCTGTTTCTGACACCTTCACACTCACACCCTGCTACGCCTCTTGTGCGGCCAACAAACTCTGGGGATAGGATTCTTTCTATTCAAAGTACAATTATTCCTTTGAAAGCCTGATTCAAGTGTTCCATTTCATCTTTCCAAAACTGTAGAGGCTACGTTTTTTGGCAAACACATGCCTCTGACCCAACATTATCCATCAGTCCAGAAAATTCTTGTTGTTTAGCCATCTCCTTTCCCAATGCCTATCTTTTTATCACTCTTCCTTATACCTCACCAAGGAATGCACATGAAACAGACAGACATTCATGCAGCTCCAGCCAATGAAACTGTATATTTCTAGAGAAGAAAACTGGGACAACAAACTGTTTCCTGAATAGTCAGATGCGAGTTACACAAACTGGTAATAAACAAGTACAATCCTAAAGTAATACCACAATTTCCCAAGCTTCCACAGGTTTTACATAAACTGTTACTTTTTAGGGAAAAAATTGTTAGTGTCACAGTCTATATTTAAGCTATCTATATATGGCTTAGATAATTGTCATGCCTGTATTATGAACTGATCTGTGTCTCGGTGACAGAGAGAAAAAAATAATTAGCCCATTGATTCTGCATGTGTTCAGATGATGCACGCTGAGGTGACAACTAAAACTTCTGAGCCTCTGAACCCTCAGAGATGATGTTCTGCCACTGGACCACAGCAGATGTTGCTAACAAAATACCCTCACCTTCACCCAGGAAGGCTGGCAGAATTTAAAAATGTTCAAATTTATTCTTAAAAACCTCAGACAGCTGAGATTAAATTTAATTCAATCAAACATTAATTACTTAAGGTAACCTGAGATTAATACTTTAAAGAATCTATGTTTACCAATAATAATAAAGCTGCTTAAAAAAACCCCCACAAACTATTCTGCTAGCACAAAAAAACTTTAGTTTTACAAGAAAACTGCAAAAGTGAATGTAACAACAATACAAATGATAGGTATGACATCTTACATTTATTAAAACACCATGTGCAAACCAGAAAACTCTTAAGTCTTACTGGAAGTTGAAGTGTTACCAAAGCTGGTCTGTAAAATTTGAAAGCAACTGAGTGAAAATATTCTTACCACAATCATTTCAGATGGCTCTAAAACAATGCATTCACATCCACGTCTGAAGCTGCCGGCAGAACGCTTGCCAAAACTGAAAAACAAAAATATTTCTGTCAGAAAAGAAATCAGAGCTACAACAAAATTTGCAAGCATATTTATATCCTATTCAGATATTGTAAAGCAGAGAAAAAACATACATACCTGTGCACAAGTTTCATGCATATGTCCTTCAACAATTAACTGAGACCCAAGGACACTAAGAGCTGTCTATTTTGTATTTACATAGTTTCCTAATAGTATTTGCTAAATAAGTCTATTAACACCAAAACAAGTGTCAATCAAGAGCTGAAGAGGCACAGCTGATTCTGAACTGCATTACAGAGTTTGATCTAGTATCTTCTGGCATTACAGTACTAAATTTCCTATCTGCATTTCTTTAACAAAAGCTAACTGGCATACCAAGGAGAGAATTAAAGGGCTGATCAACTTCAATTAGCTCTTTTATACTTAAAATAAATTAATAAAATAAGGAAGATGAGTGTATTCCCAAATCGGATAGATGAGGACAAAAGGTTGTTCTGCCTTTTCATGACGCATTCCCATCACAGTGCAAATAATTAAACATGATACTATTTCGTTTCCTGTAGGAGAAAAACTGAAAGGTTTTTTATTTTGGTTTCTGGAATGCTCTGCCTGTATTGGATGAATGTGTGCACTTGCAGGGTTCACTGAAAAAATCCTCAAAGTGCGGAGTGGAAGAAAGGCAGCCAGCTAAAGTTTGTTTTGGGGCTGTGTGATTCCTCCTCTGGCTAAGAATGCCAGATCAGTGCCAGACCTTTCCCATCGCAGACTGGAAGGCAGGACAGACCTGAAAACGACTGGAACTTCAGGACCCCTCTAAGTTTGCTGTATCCAATCCACCCTAAAACAGCCGAGAGCCAATATAACTGTTTGGCCTTCCCCTTTCTTCCACTTGGCACTGCGCAACAGACGTGGGAAACCTTCCTGTCTGAAGCCCCCAGGGCAACACCTTGAAAAACAAACCGAACTCAATAAAATTGTAACATCTGAATTTTAACTGATCCTGGCATGTGGCAACACACTGAAGCTACAGTGTTTGTGAAAGACAACTGTTTTAAGCTTTATTTCCTAGCTCACAAACTGCAGTTCACACACCATTTGGAACAGTCTATCTAGCCAGTTCATATCTATGCTCCTGTCCCGCCTGGCGATTAGTAGAAATGAACAATTTAACTTGCTACCCCAAAGGCTAATCTCTTGACAACAGCACATTTATAGGCTCAAAAAGGCGGCAGTCAGATATTGAAAAGAAATGCCAGCTGTGCTTATTCATCAAAATAATAATCGCATTTAATGGTACATGGGACTTTTACAATAGAAAAAATTTTCCAGAATACTAAGCCTCTTGAAAAGAAATATTCAATAAAGAAGTCTCTGGGCGAAATGCTTATTTTCCTAGAGGCAAACACATGCTTCATCCTATAGTCCAGCAACAAAACACAGGGTTCTTTACTCTACAGTACCATCTTGAATTTTATACAATTTGAATTACTCTTAAAGACACCAGAAAATAAAGCCATTATACTGATTCATTAAACTGTTACAGAAGTGTCAAAACTTCTTTTCTCAGCCAATAGCCTCATTCATACCACACTTCTTCCTTAAAAAGAGAAAGGAGGACTAAAGAAAGGAGAAAGTAAATGAACTCACTGATAAAAAAACAAAAATACAGTAAGTGGTGATTAATAGGTAAACTTACTTGATATTCTAGTTGGAAGGAAACAGAAATATTCTCTTTCCACTTAGAAAACACATATTGCTCTATTTTTTGCCAACCTATTTTTGTAGCCTTGGAGCAAGCACTCATTTCAACAGAAAATGCATATACACTTTTCCACTCCACCTTTCTTATTCATCTACTACTGTCTGTAAGTATCAACTTAAACTTCTGTCTGTTGCTAATCACTGCTGACATGCAAAAGTTTCAAGCTTTAGCAAACACAGTAAAAACAAAAAGCTGTTTCGGATGTGTTTTTCTATTCTTGAATAACTTACTTACATTTCACCTTCTAGCACCAGAGAACAGGTAGTCAACATATTAAGACAGAAGGCATGAATTCAGTCACTAAAAGGAAAATTCTTGATTTCTGCCCCCAGTAACACACTGGTTCTCATGGCAAATAACTGTGCCATTCCTGGACTATTCAGACTCCTGTGACAGCATGAAATTTATCAGAGCAGACAGTGCATCACATGTATATGTTATCTTTGACCAAAGATCACAAGGCACTTCAGGCTGCAAACAAACTCTCTAAACTTTGTGAAGTGCTGTAAGAAAGAAGACAAGTAAATCAAGGCATAAGAAAGATAAATGACCTTTCAAGTGTTGCAGTTCTCAGATGGCCACACCAGCTAAACCTCCTGACTTCCAATCTCTGTTGAAAATTCATCACCAGTGAGGAATTCACATAATCAGTGAAAATTAGGGAACTCTCTTGTTACTGTCCACTGTATCTGGGCACTTCAGAATTGTCCACCTCGGACTGGGGTAGAACAACCATCACAGTATTGCACACCCTCTCTTGCAGAACCACACTTGAACACAGGTTTTTGGTTGATGTGCAACTCTGAGTAACACCTGGCATCTTAGGGCATCTAATCCTGCTGTTTCAATTCATAAGACTGACATCAAAGTCAGTAAGTTGTTTCTGAAACAACCTCTGAATTTCCACAAGAGCAAAAACAAAAGACCAACAAAAAAGTACTTTAGCGACACTCTTCTCCGAAATTCCTAGCTGCAGTAACTAGCCACTCAGTAGAGGAAGCCATCAAACAAACTCAATTTAATTAAAAACAGGTTATTTAAAATATTAGCATGCAATAAGAAGAAAATACCTAACACATAATACAGTTTGTTACTGAGCTGATGAAAAAGCCCAAACTGTAAAGCCTTTTATAAAATTATTCATTATAAAAAAGTGAGGCACTGGAACAGGTTGCCCAGAGAAGTTGTGGATGCCCCATCCTTGGAATTGTTCAAGACCAGGTTGGATGGGGCTCTTGAGCAACCTGGTCCAGTGAAAGGTGTCCCTGTCCATGGCAGGAGGTTTAGAATTACCTGACCTTTCAGGTCCCTTCCAACCCAAACCATTCTGTGATTCTCTGAAATACCAGCAGAAGAACTTCATACAAGGGACCACAAGCAGGCATGTCAGCCGGCTTGAGGGATGTTAGGTATCACACAGAAACAGTACTAAGCAAACAAAGTTCCAGTGGAAGGGCTGATAGATTATCTTCTGGGTATGAGCTCTATTTCACCAACTTTGACTAAACAATATTCTTAGGAAATTTTGATGCCAGACTTTCCTTAGAAAGTGAGTTTGACTATCCAGATTTCTCACAAAGTAGTCTACATGAGCAGCGTCTAGCTAAAGTGCAATGCAGAGAGCCTTTATTAGCAGGTTTCAACAGATCAGGGATTTGACAAATTTACTTCTTCCCTTACTGCAGGGTGCAGTAAGACTGTGCATATAGAGAGCTTAAGCTTAAACCCCATATTAGTTTTTAAAATGCAGTAGAGAATTTTACATGATATACACGTCACATTCGGTTGTATCATACCATTCCTTAATCATTTAAATCAAAATTGTCTTACTAAGCCTTATTAATTGCAACTCCTAAATATAGCTTGTTTGCAACTATTAAGTCAACGTTACGCCTGAAAGAATCACAGATTTGCAACTATTTTCTCTAAATTGGTGATGTGCATAAGAGAATTTCACCAAAGGAAGCTAAGCCAGTGTAAAGGTATCTTTGCAATTGTAGCTGTCAATATGGGATGCAGAGGTTCTAACAGTAATTTAGAAAGCCAGAAGGGCTGCCTGGTCAGGATATTGCTACCTCACCGAAGTTCCCCAGAGAACCTTGTTTTGCAGCAGCTTTTCCAACACTTTTCTTCCATGCTACCACATAAGCTCTGACTCGAGGTTCCCCAAGTATTAAGCTTCACAGATGCTCTCCTCAGCACCTGTCCCAAAGATAATTTCACTTCTGGAGTCCTTTTCTATCACAGTACTTGCATTCCCATAGGGATACTGAATGCATGATGTGAATATAAACCCACTTTAATTAAAAAAAACCAAAAACAACAACAACACAACCAAAAACAACCCTCCCCCCCTCCCCAAAAAAAAACACAAAA
>VZTI01003848.1:657854-693805 GCA_013397865.1 Struthidea cinerea | reverse complement strand
CCCCCAAAAAAAAACACCAAAAAAAAAAAAAAAAAGAAAAAAATACCCCCAAACACAAACAACTACTTAAAGATAATAAAACAGTATTAATTACAGGAATCCACTTTACAGTAGACAGCTAGGTATTTTCCCCAAGCAATTTCTCCCTAACTATACTGTTCCTTTAAACAATTGACAAAAAGTCTAATTTCCCACTTGACTATTCAAAAGCATTTTTTCCAAATAAAGTCATTAGTATGAAAAAAAACCTCTTTTTCTCACTATGTATTAAAAGCAGGTATTTTAACCCTGTAAGTAGTTTACAATTTCATTTGCATTTTAACGCGTTCTTAAATTGAATCTACACTGATCAGAGGTGACAGTTCCCTTATCCATAAGTGTATCTTACCACATACATATCTCAGCTTACAACTTGTTATACTGAAAACATACACAGCTGGCTAAAGAACAGAGGTATCAGTTTTCAGGTTTCATATCTGCTAACAGAAGACAAGTTTTAAATGGAAGTTAAGGGTTTCCATGTTTCCCAAGTTTACACTCTCATTTTTCATTAAAAAAACCCTTTACTATTATAAAACTACAATAGTATAAATATGTCTGTGGCAAACAAACAACAGCAGAATAATTTAGGACCACTGCCTGCATTTATTCCCCTTCAAATTTAATAGATTTACTAATAAAACAAAACAACAAAGTACTTCAATTAAATGAAACACCTAAAGCCACAAGCAACACACGACTGTTTATAAGCACTTACACATAGAGACAGCCAAAAACTTGCAGGCATTGAGGTGACTTGTTCTATTCTTTCTCTTATCATCATGACATTGGAGGACAAGGCAGTTTTCTCCAGACACAACCCATCCATTCCCCCAGGTCCCCAGGCATCCTCATACACGCACACACAGATGCTCTTTTCAAAGCTCGCAGGAGAGGCAGCAGCTACTGAAGAGGGAATGTTTCTCTATCAGCATTCAGCCCTGTCCCCTCACCCTGGGCCTCCACATTCCTGTTTTCACGTCAGCCCAGCTCCCAAATGGAAAGTTATTTCTCAGCACTGGAATGCAAATGCATTCATCAAAAGTGATGCAGGATCTGAAGAAAACTGCACAACACCAAGGAAAGGGTTTTCAGTGTGAAGCCCTTTTCTTTCTTCCTCTTAAAGACCGAAGATCACTCACAGAAAACTCAATTTCACAAGTCACAATTATTTTGCAAAAAGGACACACACAATTTAGGGTTTCCTCTACAATGTAACCTTAACTTTTATTTCTTTTGATATTCCCTACATTATATTAGCTTAAGGTTTTAACTAAGCCTCACAAAGAAAGCTCCACGAAGTATGGTCATCTCTATGGTGCACATTCTTCAGCATATAGTACTGCTATAGTTTTATGTATATGTAAATGCAATATTTTGAACAAAGTTGCTGGTTGAGAATAAAATCTATTTAATTGACATTTCCTCTGGATCAAAAAGCATATTCTATTTAGACATATTCTAATGAAAGGAAAAATACAAGTAGCACATTTTCTTGTTTCTCGAGTTCTTAGAATCTTCTAGGGTATATGCATGCAAGGAAATAAGTTCCATACAGATTTTGCTTTTTTTTAATAACAAAATTTAGAATATAATTAAAGTAGAAATGTAATACATGAATATTGCAATGCTTTATGCCAAAACTCTAGGAATCAGATATTCAAAAACTTTGTTCTGAAATTTTTCAAATGGGTTTATTATCACTGCTGTGCAATATTTGCCAGTGTAGAACATCTAAATAAACATGGAGATTAAAGTAAACATTATCCCTCTCCCACCTTCACTGCAACCAATCCTGATCTGTTCAAGACTGTACATTAATAAATCCGTAAGCACAAGGCTATGCACAGTTCAGTTTAGTTTCCCAAGCTTTTAACATATTCATGATAAAAATGGATCTTAAGTTACATAAACCTGATACTTTAAAGCTCTTTTTGTGAAAATTACATTGCTTCAGTTGACGTCTACATTTAGGAGAATCATAGAAAACAACCAAAATGAAATACAGAGGTATTGCATGAAGCATATCTAGAATTAGAAGTTATGTAAGCCAAAGTGTCTTCATTTGCACTTAGGTAGCCCTCATCCTGAAAATGCTATTATTACCATCACCATTCACATTCAAGTGATATCTACTGCATTTCCAATCTTCCCTCTATCCTCCAGTTCTCAATATCAGAGCAGAGACGAGTCCCCATTCCATTAGACAGATCATTTGCTGCATGTCCCACCTGCACATGTCACTTCCTCACAGCAGTGCCATGACCTCAGTCACGGCAGGCACCTGCTTTCAATCACTGCATCAATTATTATCTGGTGATACAGAAGCAAACATGAGCAGAATGTCTGGTCTCCGAAAAATCCCCAATCAAATCTTGATGTAATAATCAACATTCAGCTTGCAACAACATCAAAAAGTTAGTTAGCTAGATTTAGTTCTAAAGCAAACCAGTCACATTGAATTCCTTGATGAAATATAGAGCAGTATTAAGCAGGTGTCTAGATGGGAAATAAAATGGGGACTATTTTCTATCTGCCATTTAGAGAGATAATAAAGGATTCAGTCAAGTTTCTCCTCATGCATCTTTTTCATTAAAAATCACCATATTTCATTGTGGTGTGTCCAGATTAGAATAAAAAGCATGACTCCCTCTATATGGTTTGTTCCAGCCAAGCTAGGTTTAGCTGGGTTTCACATCGATGTGCTCTGAAACCCAGACCTCCACCCAACTCATCCTTGCCAGGGATGAAAAAGAAGAAGGTTACAATTAAAAAGCTCATGTACATGCACAAGCCCTTCCCAGGGGAACGCTTAAGTGCTCTGATGAAAACTAAATTTGGCGTGGCCATTTTCTGACCCCTCAGAAAAAAAAGACAGAGCCCTTCATGCATGCAGAGCCACTCTAACGTGAACAGCGCTCCGCTGGGGATGATGCAAGCAGGGAAGGCAGCAGTGGGTTTCCCCACACTTACAGCTCCACGCTGAAAACTATGAAAGCAAGAGTTTGTCAACTGAAAGACAGAACATCAAATTATCTGATAATATAGGCTGACTTCTCTGATTCTCATTTGAATTAGTGCCTTTTAGGAAAAGCAAGTAAAGATGCAAGGGAAGCCCAAGCTGCTTTTGACCTGTAATAACTATTTTTTTTAATTAAAATCCAACCCACATCTGCATATCAAAATAATAACTAGATTAGCTTTTTTTTTCCTTTTAACTTATTTAATTTCTACAATGTTATTCTGTTTATAGTGTTTATTTTTTCAGCAAGAGCAAGTAGCTGCTTTACAGAAATGCTTTTCAGTTGAAAGGAAAATTGAGATGCTGACAAGTGGAATACAAGTTGAAGAGGCATTTGCAGACCTGTCACTACTTGCAAATCCTGGAGACATGAGCTCACTGCATACCACGGATAAGGACGATTAGGCTTATCCAATGTCATATGATAGCTTAGATGTTTACAGTCTCAGATACAACAGCTCATGTGTCAGGGAAGGGACTCACTTGCAATATCACAGCTAACTACACGCCACTTAATAATACCTGGGAGGAGCGTTTCACAGGAGAAAAAAGCCCCAGACATCACTGCAGCTCCTTGCTTGACTTGGGACCCAAACCACCCGCTGCCTGTGGGGGAAGAGGAATCATGGTGCCAAGGATAATAACCCTGGTGCTGCAGCAGGAGGGTGCAAAGAACCCAGCAAGCCAGACAGAGAGAATGCCTGATGACTAACCAGACCACACTAAAATTATAGAATAAGCACATTTATAGTAAATTAATGCTTTAAATAATTCCTGCTAAAAATGTGTAGAAGTTAAACTCCAGATGAAAAGTTTAGTAAACCTCTTCAGTATTTTGAACACTTTTAGTTAGCATCCTTACAGATGACAGACTATAGTGCTTTATCTACGTAATACTCATAGGGATTTAATTCTTACGCAAATGCAACCCAGATCAGAGGTTGCATTATTCTGCTAATTTATAGCTGACTATTGAAAGCACTTCAAAAGAAGATCCTGAAAACCCACAGTGAATAATTTGAAATTAGCTAGATTCTGGAGCTTTGCTTCCATAGCAAGTCCCCTCAGTCAACCTTGAAGCATTTGCTTGAGGATCTTCACACAGTTTTTCTTTTGGAACAGACTACTGTTTTGGAAAGTGGGGTTGATTTTAAAATTTTACCTGGTTACAAGAGTGAGTAGGGTACCAAGTTTGACTAGTTTAGGTAGAAAAATTAAGTAATTGTGTAAAGTTTCACATTTGTTGCTTTTCACTTCATCTTTTCATAATGTTACATTAAAACTAAAACATTAAGCTGAAAAATGGTTACAAACCCAGTCTTGAAAAAGTGCTGTTAAGAATAATAAATCGTTTTGCAAATTTACTGTAAAAAGAGTAGATGCTTAGGGTCTTTATAGCAGCAGGTGATCCTCAATACTTTTCAGACTAGAATACCACTTAGCATTCCTTTATGACCCTTTTATATAAACTACACAAAAGAAATGTGTTGCTGGCATTTTCCTGTTGAATTCAAGATCTATGTTCATAGACTATATATACAATTATACAAACAAACAAAACTGAAGCCTACTAGTAGAGGCAACAACAAATTTAGCTTGTTGCAGCAGTTCAGCTTTGCAACATCTCTAGTACAGAAAGCTAGAAGGCAGGTACCTCATCAGAACACCTGGGAATAGATCCCTCTTTGGGAAAAGTTACCCTTATTTTATTTTTAAATTAGAAGTTCTCATATTATTTTATCTCGGAAAGCATTCAAAGATGAAAGGTTTTTTCCTAACCTACTTTTTTTTTTATTCTTTCAAATAAATAAATAAATAAATCAGTAAATGGTTTGAATAAAGACAGCTTTGCTTATGCTTCATGTTAATGACGTCTGTGTTGCCATGGAAATTACTGTGACATCACAAGATCTACATAATGGTCTCAAAGAATGAGAAGTTGTTGGAAAACATTACTTAAGAGGCAAGACCTTGTCTAAACACAGCTTGGCTCATTAACATTCATGAAATTCATTAAAACAGAGTATTTTTCCAATGTCGTACAAAGACTTTAGATGTTAGTTTCAAAATGAAGACTTTTTATATTGAAAAATACATAATAAACATTTTTAAGTCCCCCTAGAGACTTTCATAATTAAGGTACTACAAATTGTTTGCTTGTTTAATTTAATAAAATAACTTGACATGTCATCTAGGTTTTTAGAAGTAAAATAAGACCATACATATTGACATTTTCCACACACACTTACATCATTCGATACAACCAATTCATTCACTTCGAGAGCTAAACTCATTACCTAAATAACGAGTTTCCATAAATCTGTTAGTGTACAAAGCAGATGTATTCAAGATAAATTTGTATATTTGTCAATGAATAAACAAAGTAAACCAATGGAGTAGTAGTGACAATTTTGGTTTAGCTATTTATATTATAATTCGCAAATAAATTATTACTCACTTAACATGTTATACTATGTCTTGTATCCCTGGATTTGTTTTTCAGAAACATTTGAAAATTTTAGCAACAGTTAAAAGAAAACTCTCAGACATTTTCAAATCTTCTACCAAAAGGAGTAACATTTTGTTAAAAAGACCATTTGCAGAAGAATTACAGTAGTGGCCTCATGCTAAGAATCAAGAAAATAGTTCTAATTCCTTCCAGTTATTCTACAGTCCTCCAAATACATAAGTAAACATCATTATTTCATGTTATCAAGATTGTCCTTCAGCAAAATTAAGTTTATGGAAGTTTAGATCCTGTGAGTTTCACATGAGGCAAAGAAAAGGCAGTGTCCTCTGTCCCCTCTCTCCACATGGGTATAACTTCTCCTTTTGGTATTCTTCATGCTATTTTTGCACACAGTTCGTTTTGTTATTATTTTGAGGTAAGCAATGACCAGATGACTTCAGTTCATTACACTTATAAAACTTGTCCAGAGACCCTGAGAGCACATAAAACAAACAGGGTCTTCCTTTTGACTTCAACAAGAATCTTATAATGCAGTTTTCCCAAGCAACTGAAGTGGGCTTTGATGTTTTGCAGGTTTGTACTAAAACTCAAAAGCTTAAGTACTATTAAATTGAATCAGAAGAAAACTTAAATCAGAAGGAACAGATTACATAATAGGACATCTCACCAGCTGCAATATCAATTACGAAAAAGCAACAATTATCTTCAGATACATTTAATTAACAATGTAAGCAGTAGTGGATACCCCAATATAATGGGTCTCACACTTAACTTTTAAATAACCATTTACTTTATTACACAGAGAATTTTACCCTCCTTAATTTCCCAGAAAGAGTTCTCAATTTTTTCCACATCCCCATTTGCAAGCAAGCAATTTACTACCATTTCAGAAAACAGCTTTTTAATATTAAAATCAAGACTGAAATTTTAGAAAGAAAATATAAGTGAGAACTGTTGAAATTAAATATATATCACATAATTATAATGTACAGAAGAACAGTAAAAGCAAAAGAAAAGATGAACAATGTTCCGAAGACTGGTTAGGTGCTGTTCTCAATGACTTCAAATTGTGACATGCTCCACTAGGGACCCTAATGCTGGGATTAGAAAGGTGCCTCTAGCCAATGAGACACAAAATAAGCTAAAAAGAAGAGTCAGCAATGAAACCATACTGTTTCAAGGCCAGCTTTTATGCAGTACATTTTAGGAACCAGGCAGTAAAGTGAACAGCACCAAAATTTTTCTACAATGAAAATGTATACAATTTCTTCAGGAAAAAATTGAGTGTTTTCAGTGGAATTAATCTTTTTCACACCCAGACAGGAGGGGATGATAACAACAACAACAACCAACAACACTATTCCAGGACATTTTTTCAAAAATCAGTCGTAATTTTAACCCAAACTTTCTAACTTTTAAAGAAATGGGATGTGAGAGTTGGCATCAGTCAGAGTTGTCAAAGACTACATTTCCTCTATCAGCTACCCTAAAGGATTCTCTCTTTTCCTCTGCTTTCTTTCTGCTCAAAAATTATGCCCAAAAAAACTCTTCTGCCTAATTTTACTTTTTCCTTATGGTCCTTTTCAGTTACTTTGAGCTATTAAGATACATTCATGCTTACACTGAGAAAATCTACTGCCCGTGTTACCTCAGATTTTATTTTTCCTTGGCACCGGCAATATCCCACTGAAAAATTTTCATTATACTTAATCTGTATAGCAAATGCAAAAACAACCTAAATTGGTTCACAGCTGAAACTCTCCATAAAAGCAATGGTCTGGATTTATAATGTTACAGACTTTGTTTCTGTGGTCTATATCACAAGTGTAATTTTTTCATTAAAGTAGATACCTTGAACTTTTAAGTATTTTCACATACCGCAGTTTCAATGGGGAAGATAAACACCACTGAAGTGAATAAAGCACAACATAAGAAAAGTCTAACTTCTTTAAGTTAAATGTACCGACAGCATCAAGAAGTGTCATCTTGACTCACCTTACAACTACCATGTGTGAAACAATGAAAAACCAAAACCAAGGACACTCCTGAATCTACAAGCTCTGCACCACCAATTAACGGTGCCTCTCCTACAGAAAGCATACGAAATTGTTCCACAAATGCCCCTGAGCAGCAGCAGATGATCCAGACCTTCTCAAGCCCATCATCAGGTCTTTCGCACTGAAAGAGACACAAGTCTGTAGCTCTAAGTACATACATCTAGAAACTGGTATAAGGTTTCCATTTGTGAAAGCTACTGAAGTTTGCTTTTTTCCTACCATGAGCATTTCCATCCCTGAAAGCCTCCCTCTCCTTAAGAGGAATCAAAACAACTCAGGCTCACTGAAAACATATTCAGGTCATTTGACACTTTTGGCTTCATTGTTATCTTGTCATTACAAACTTGGAAGAAAGCCTGATAGCACCAGACACACAACATTAGATTTCTATTTTTGTTTTCAAAAGATGCCACTGTAATAGATTAAGTCCCTTAACATTTTATCAGCTCTGCAAAAACAAAATTCCAGTAGCACTGAAATATGACAGGAACAACACCAGACACCAGCCAATCTCATCATTTCGCAACTGCCTCCTCTTCTATTTCCCAACACCTCAGATACTGTCATGATCAGTTTCAGACCTCAATGAACTCTTCAATTACTCTGGATGGGATAAAGGATAAATTAGCTGCAAAAGTAATTTCAAGTTTTCATATTCAAAGAAACCTGTACACCATTTTTTTCAAACTTCAAGAACAGTTTTAGGCGACATGTAGCCTGTGGCCTGTATCACAAACCTTGCTGAAATAGCAGGTGACATCGCTGGGCCCATCAATTTATGGCTCAGCTAACTCAGCTACAGCCAGAGCTGACTGTGTCTGAAGTAATGAAGCCAGACTCACTTGAAACCCTCCATGCATGCCCTCCCTGCCAGCCAGCCCTCAGGGAGCTGGGGTCAGGGGCAGCCCCATGGCAGCTGCAGCTCCTCCAGCACCTCCTAAGGAAGGCTTCAGTGACACACATGAGCGACTGCTGGATTTCACTGCTAACACTGACCATGATACCAAGAAGAGATTAACAAATTCAAGGTAGATGGTCAGATCAGGCACTCCCAGTTAAATGCTACCTCTTGTAAGCAAGCTTTTATTTTCTCTAGGAGTTTGAGTCTCAGTAAGTAATTCCAGTCACATGTGCTGTGGTAAGTCTAATTTTCTGCTTGCAGGTAACAGTAAAAATTTTCATCCAAAAGGACACATGCAGTCTTTCGGGTAGATGCAGACACTACAAAGCAATTAGTGTTTATTTATCAATGGCTATTTAAAATTCATTGTGAGTAATTCATGATAGCCACACAGTCATAAATGGACTGACATCACCACTACTCCCAACTTCCTCCTTCAGCTTATGATCTCAGTCTTTCCTAGATTAAACCCTAAGATCACACTCCTTTCATGCCTCAGTTTCAATTGATGGTACTGAAATGCTGAACCACTGCATTCAAACCAGACAGAGGACAAGAGAGCAGGGGGGTCAGCCCACAACAATACCACACTCTGTGCCTCCCCACCAGCCCTTAGAGACAGTCAGGAGCACCAGAGCACCACCAGCTTGATACAGACGTACCAGAACAACAAACAGGTCACAGGAAAATCCAGCAGCAGCAAAAAAAGTGAAGTTTTCTACTTAAGATAGAGAGTTCTGAGGGCAAACTAAATCCGAAGCATACACTTCCAAGTAACTTCTCAAACAGACTTGAAACTATAACCTGGGGAGTTATTTTTCTCTTCAAAGATCCAATGTATGATCTTCGTGTTTCCATCACGATGCTTCAAATCTTTAGCCATAAGCAACTCAGGACCTGGAAAAAGCTAAATAAACTCCACCCAGCCCCTGATCAACTCCCTCTGCAGCTTAAACAACTAAACTAGCAGCTCCCAAAAGTACAACTCTGAGCCTCCCACAAGTCCATTGTTCTAAAACTCTGATTCCNGGGGCGGCGGGATCCCTTTTTAGGGGATTTTATCATAGTTTAAATATTTGTATATACTGATTACTCTCACTTAAAATTCCAGTTTCATTCTCTGATCTCATAGGTTTCAGCCAGTAATAGCCATTATTAATAAACACTTAGTTGCAAATATATGAGTCATATATTCAGAGCAGGATTTTATCATTGTGATTAAAGCTATCAGCATAATTTTACTGACTCAAAAGATCGATCAAAGGCTATTCTGTCTTCAAAATATAAACACACCATCAGTTAGATATATGTAAACCACAAAAAACAGCGTGGTCCAGACATCACAAAAATTAGGAAGTATGTTTCAGATACATAAAGCTGTATAAATGCATGTAGATAGCCAAGGGCTCTGCTCCAGCACCATTACATTCACATTCATTACCTGTCAAAATAAAAAGAGTCTGCCAAAATCCCTAACAAATCCTGAAAGGTTACTTTTATAAGTTAATGAGGATACACTTGGATGAGGACAAAACATTTCTGCACAAACTGAGTTTTGCTATTGCTTTACACACATTCAAAAGAAGTCCATAATTTGTTCAATGACTCTCCAGTATGATTAGATATTCCATTCCATTATTGAAGTTATTTTAGTACGGGAAAGACCAGAGGGCTAAAGCATCAATATTTAAACAGGTACATCCCTTTTAATTTTGAAAATAGTAAAAAGCAGATGTTCTCTCACCTTCAAAACTTAAATCTTTTAATTAGAGGAAAAAGCTTAAATAACTGCTCCTGTATGTTAAATCTGTGAACTTGCCAAAGGGAAGGCAGCTCTCCATCGCCAAATGAGGCGGTGAGGGCAGAACTGGCTGGATGTGGCAGCAGTGAAGAACAAGAGGCTACAGCAAGGAAACAGCAGATGAGCGAGCAGCGAAAGCCGAGTGCAAAGCCAGGTTTGCAGGCGGCAAGTCGGCATCGCGGGATGCCTGAGCAGCACAGCACACACCACCGAGACGGGCTCGGAAGCATTCTAGGAAAAAAGCAGAAAAACCCAAGTACCAGAGCCACCAGTCTGAGAAAAACTGCCCATTACTTCTGTGTTTTGTTGCTGCTAAGAGATAGCTGCATCCTCTGGTCGTGGAGGCCACAAGCAAGCATGAGGTAAGCTGGGGGAGATCTAGGAGACCTTTTGGTACCGCAGCTCCCATTTAAGTAACACTTAAGTAATAAAAGAACCCAGTGGAGTTTGCACTAGAAGCAAAGTTCTGGCACAAAAACCACACAGGAAGTCCAAGCAAATGATCAAACATGGTGAGAGCATGGAGCAGGCCTAGGGAAGCTGGAGGCCGCTGCAAAAGGTATTTTGAGGGACTGTCACATTGCTGCTGTCAGTGGCCATGTGAAAACACAGGAGAGCCAGGACAGGCCTCAGGGAATTGCATTTTCTGCTTATTTATTTTCTGGAGTTCGTACATAAACCTCATTCTACCATGTGAACTGCTTCAGGGTACAGATG
This sequence comes from Struthidea cinerea, assembly GCA_013397865.1. Classification (NCBI taxonomy): domain Eukaryota; kingdom Metazoa; phylum Chordata; class Aves; order Passeriformes; family Corcoracidae; genus Struthidea; species Struthidea cinerea. The sequence continues at coordinate 682,798 of VZTI01003848.1, read as the reverse complement.
CTCAGGGGAAATTATGAGGGGACTGAGTGCTAATTTGTGCTAGTTTGATGGTCATGGTGGGAGGAAAGAAGTAAGGAATGTTTAGTTTAACCATAACATATGCCTGATAAGTTAAAGTAAAGGAAGACGTTTGTAAATATTAATAGGAAAATTGGGGGGAAAGGGGTAGGACAGAAGAGGGATGATCTTCCTCACATTGAACTGTCAGAATAAATTTCACTGTTGTAATTTACAGAAATTAAATAGAAGAACAAGATTAAGCTTTACCTTATGTCACCAAATAAATGGCAACTTTAATTGTTCAGAGCACAATTCTTTAAAACTGTGGATTGCATATTTTCCCAAAATAGTAAGTTAAGATAATAAAATCCAGCCTTTTCTTATGAACACTATTTGCTAGCTGATGGCTTGGCATTTGAACAAATACAAGCTAAACTGTATTACAATAGGGAAATAAAATTAAACTCATGCCATTTTCAAAAAACCAGACATGGTTTAGATGTTAAAGTTTCCAAAGCAAAATACTCAATTTAGGACTTCATGTATTCCAATAGTCTGTCTTGAACAACTTATTTTTTTAAATTTGGAATTAAAGACTCATCCAGTAGCTAGTTACAAGTAATTTTACAAGTCACCCAGTACATTATAAAACTTCGTCCAAAATTTGCAGCTTTGACACTCATTTCAAACTATGTCAACAGGTAGCTATTTGACCATATCTCATACACTGCAAAGCTGATTAATTTTGGACTGCTATACTATTTTTCATTTACATGGTTTTTAGTAGTATTGCTGCTGTTACTGTTCAATTTTTTTATCTCATTGCTGCTTCCAGTAAATTGTTCTTCTCCCAGCTCATGGTCTCTGCCTTTGTGTCTCCCACCAGAGAGTGGAGGGGAGTGAGAGGTGTCTGGTTTGGGAGAGTCTTACTGAGTGGGGGGCACTAAATTAGGGTGTGCTGTTTCTAAACCACAGTGGTGCAAAAGCAGGAGGGAGGTCATTTCTTAAGCTTTTAGACAGCTTCATGGTGGGGGAAGGGGGTATTTTTAAAAACATTCTTCTTCCCCAACTATGTATTAACTCTCTACAAAACCTAGTCTCTCTAGTGAAAGAATTTTAAATGGTATCTAACACCAGAAATGAAAGCCATGATCACAATGACTTGGAAGAAAGAAATAAAATCAGTTTACCTGATATAAAATATACAACAAAAGAGCATTTCCAGAGTTACTCACCAACCAGTCTGAGGATGCTATATCTAAAACTAATGCAAGCAAATCAGCTAATAGAGAACGCAAATGCAAATTACTATGCTGAGCATATGCAGTCAAATGCACTAAGGTACTTGCAAGTGTCAGCTCAAATCTGGTGATAGCCCTCCATCCTGTTCTTTATGGACTCACATGCCAACTGCCACAAAGTTAAGAGTAAGATCTAATTCTGCACAGGACTCAGAACACACCCACAAAAATGTAGGCAGATTTATCCACTAGGTCTGTCTAAATTACCCTGAGATACTACTTTTGCTCTGGCATGTAAAGACACACATTTTAAAAGAGTGAAATCCAACAAACAGCAAATGCTCTTGAAATTCAGGGGGTGGGGTGGGGGGCGAATTGGTGGGATGACAACAAGTGTTTATTTTAAATTTGGTCAGCTACTGCCCAGCCATCATTCAATGAAGCTGAGCTTGAGGACGTCAGGAGGACAGGCAAGGGGAAGCCGTCAGTCTGAGCAGGATCAGCAGCCCAGAGAACCTGTCCAAAGGGATTTGCTACAGGTGCATGGGGCAGGCTGACAAAAAAAGAGAGACTATTTTTTAAGTGGGGGAAAAAAATTAGGAGTTTTCGATGGTGAGATGCTAAGGGATTAATTACATTTGGCTCTGGGAAAATAAAGTTAGGGAAATGAGAATTTTCTGAGTCAATAGGATTTGCAGAAAGGAACATACTTCTTACTTTCTACATATTTGCTTGCTCCTACACAGACTTCTTGGCTCTATCCTGCTCTCTTAATCACAAGCTTCACAGGTTGCAAAAAAATATCCTAGTGACTTTTTAGATGGGTAAAGATAAAATGGATTAAACTGAAAAAACCCCACACGAAAATAGTGTAAATATTAATTTACTATTGCAAATTTAGTTTACTCAAATGACAAACAAAATCAGAATTAGATATCTCTACTTTGCAATGTTTAGGTCTCTTCCTATCACTTGATGTCAGTGATGCATGAGGATGTGCTCCATTTCCTAAACCACAGCCAGTTCATTTTAACAGTAATAGGACATCACGACTCACAAATTATGCAATGCTCAAAAAGGCTTTTGAAATTGTTTCTCCCTGTATATATAAACAGTCGGTTTCAGCAAACCAGTAACATCTTTTGTCCACTTTTGACACTACTCTTTAGATTCCAGAACAACACCTTATCAGTTCTTTCTGGACAGCAGCCTTTTCAGTAGGTTTCACTCTCTTTTTTCTAGAGCACTGTCAAATTTCACTTCAGCATTTCTGCTAATCAGTCTCTTCTGCCTGGTATGTAGATCTGAGCAGTTTGCTATTTCTCTCCCAGCTATGCTGCTCCCTGGCAGCATAAGTAAAGCTGAAAAACTTAGTTTTCTTCTCAGGCCATTTCTTTACTAAATAAATAAATCAATAAATCATTTATTAGCCACCAGTATTTCTGGTGCCCTCTCACTTTTGCCAAGTTTCTTATTCCTGGATGAGCCCAAAGCCCAATTGCAACTTACTCATTTACAAAGAAAAAATCCTGATTAACCTTGTCCTAAATTTTAGTAAGAGCTCACCTACCCTTCAATGACTACAGCTTCTAAGCATAAAGGCCCTCACTAGAATGCCTCTGGTTTTACTCTCCCGAAATACTTTCTATCTTATATAATTAAAGTTTCTTAATTTTGCTTTCATGGACTTAGGTTATCTTTGTTAATTAACAAATTGTCTCTCTTGCATCTGCTCCCCAAGACACCAGCTTTGACATCTACTTGACTTCATCCACAATTACAAAAACTATTCTTATGCCAAATTCCATGCCTGTACTTCACTAAGGTATGAGACACTGTCCCAGATGTCATTTTATGCATTTCTCCATGTGAACAGGCCTTAAATGCTCTGCTTATTGTCACAGTATCTGTAATTTTCTGTTCATTCTACCAGGAAGAGTCTCAAGCTCGTTGTTTATCTTACTAAATCTCACCTCCCTTCAAGTGTCCAAGTGAGTGAGGCACAAGCATTGCTGTATTTCAGAGGAACAGAAGATTCTTGCCATGGACTATATACAACCATCCTACATTAATTCAGGTATTATGTATCTCTTTCCCTGGTATCTAAAGCACTTTCTGCCAGCTTTTTTCCTGGCACTGCCTGCTCATGGATGACATATGGGACAATTTTCACTCTGCCAGAAGCAGGGGTCCTATAATCTGCTGTTGTGCTACTTTTCACAATAATCAGTTTTGCACCTTTAGCATTAACTATTCGATGGCACATCTAATATACCTTTTTATCAGCAGTGCCTGACAGACACAAGACACTTGGTTGCACCAAGAACACGCCACCATCATCAAATGGAAGCCCCAAGGCTTACACTGCTCTCCCACTGAAAGGCAGACTTGAAGATCTAATGCTTCATACACCAACCAACACTAGCCATAATGTGGTTTCCCACCATTTAAAATCATAAAAAAATATCCAGTGCTTTCACTATCATGATACTATACAGAGACAGGTCATTCTTTTATTCTGCCTTTCACAAATTTTATTACATGCCATATACTTCAAAGGAGCCTTTTATAGCAGTCTGAATGAATATGACTATAACCAGCATTTTAAAATAATTCTGCTCTGCTTCCATTAAAATGAGCCAGCTCAGTCACTTTAGTCTAAAATCCGTGCAATCACTTGCATTTTTTTTCCATAGCTCAATTTTTTTTTTTTTAACTAGCGCAATATAAATTTTGAATGCCTCACACTCTAACTTTTTTTTTCATGTAAGAAACCACTCTTCATTGCCAATCCATTTGCATGAAGCACAACCTTATGCAGAAGCAGCAAAACCTGCAGTAACACGATCTAAGCATATGCTAAAACATGCACCAAGGACTTGTGCACAGTAAGTAAAGCCTCAGGAAAACATCCAAATTCTAATGCATCCTATGATTTGAAGTTTGATTACTCACAGGAAGAGACTCAGTACTTCACTCCATTTGTCAGGTTTTTGGTGGTTTTATTTTTTAAATCAGCACCATCTGCATGACAGTTTGGACAGTTGTACACTGTCCACAAAGATGGGCTTTCAATTCTAGCTATAGGCATGAAACCACTACCACAGCTAGCAAAGGCAGGAGACGTGTGCTTATATTTGTTCTTCCGTGCTTCATTAAGTATAAGGCACCGCCTTTTAATTCCAAAAATTCTCTGCATCTCATGACTTATGTTTAAAATATAGAACGCAGTCCATTCATAGCTGACATACCTGCTCCTTGGAAGAAACATGGATTCCTTAATGAAGACTGAACCAGACAGCAGGATATACCAACAGGTACCAATATCATCAGGGCTGGAATAATAATGAAAAAAAAAAAACACAGTTTAAAACACTTGATATAAATTACTCACGGCAGTACCAAATTTGCACTACAAAGAACATCAAAGAGGCAAAAATGCTCCAAATTATGGACAGAAGACACAATTGAATTATTTGCAAAATAATTCCATGATATTATTCTGATTTCCATCTGCAAATATATACATTATTAAAATGCTTAATTTCATTTCCTTGACTTTATTAAAAGCATCTATCTATCTATCTATTTGGTAACAGCCCCATTGAAATTAAATATAACTGTAAGTGATTAAAATGAGGCCAAGCTACAGTAAATATACTGTATTTTATTCTGTCGAATGCACTGAGGAAGAATGACAGTTCTTCAGCTCGTGCTGAAGAGAGTTGTAGCATCTTTCCCTCTACAAATAAGGCATCCTTTCCCAATAGTAGCCATCTTCTTCTTAACCCTTTCTTTAAGACAGATTTTCCTTTCTGCATCAGCATGTCTTTCTACAAGGTAAGAGACCATTGGAAATATTTGTGGATGGTAAACCTACATCAGATTTGTCAGTCATCCTTATCTGCTGCTACTAAGCACTGCCCCTTTCATGTCTCTTCCTGGCACAAGAATAAATTCCCAACAGACGGGGCAAAAAGTTTCTTTTCCCCTCTCTTCACCCTGTAGACAAACTGGATGAGGAAGACTTCGTCATCCAGGCACAGTTCGTTCTACTGCAGATGCAGATGTTGCTCCTTGAGTAATACAAAATCCTTTTCATATGCTCAGACTCTTTTTGGATAAGTAAGTTCAAATAATGTTTGGACAAGAAAATAGGATAGATTAAGGTTACTAGATATAGCTGCAGTAGAAGTCTCATTCCATGTCAACAACAGCCAGCACTGAGAATCTCTCTACTGTACCTTAGTTTTTACCATGCCTGCATCTTCCAGACCAACTGACTAATTGAATTCAAGTGCATCATTATGAACTGCATGAGCATTCTTACCAAAAACCACATCCCTAGTGACACTAAGAGATGCAGATCACTTAATGAATTTGTAGCACCATCGTTTTTTTTAAATTACATGTCTCAAGTCTCTAGCAACAACTAGGTCTAACTTCAAGCAGGAACAGCCCACATCTTTTAAAAGGGATGACAGCATAGTATTAAAAACTAATCTTAAATCTTAGTAGGCAATGTACATGTTAGCAGCTTATTTTTCATTTGAAGAACTTCAGTTTAAGAAGTACATACACAGTGGTCCTCAAAACAAAAGATCCAGCCTAAAAAGAGCTGAGAGCAAACCATCCAATCTAAAATCATGCTCTATTTTCATTTTCCACTGTATAATATAGGCATGAGAGAAAGGACAGAAACACAGAGAATTAACAGAGGAAATTGAGGGGACACAGTCTATGGCCAAGAACAGAGGAGCTGAATAAGATGATGGAGCTTGTATTTCTTCTCCAGTAGCCAATGTCCTGACCAGTGAAGTGATGCTGGTCAGCCACACACACCAGACAAGTGACAACATCCTCAAAATCAAGATTTCAGGAATACTTCTTTATACTGATAGACAACAGAAAATGAAGCAATAACACAGTTGCACAGCTGAAACAATAGCATTTGGATTCACATAGCTGAAGTGTTCTAAGCTGCCTATTCTGAATTGTGCCTCACGTGCTTGCTTCTCACATGGGCCTGTATCACCCTCAAACTTGTTGGTCTAGAAAAATCAACACTGTGCATAACTGCAGAAAACCAGGTTAAAGCAGATAAACTCAAGAAAACCAGCATTTCCAACCAAAATATCATTCCTAAAAACATAAACATGCACCTGAGTTAAGTTACACATCTTTAAACATTCTTTCTTTCCCCCACAAGTCTTATGCTGACAGGCACACAACAGCATTGCTGCTGAACTGCAAGTCTGTTAGCTTTTTTATTACGTTCTTTAATAGATGTCATTCTAAATACAAATAATCTGGACTAATTAGCACAGTTAAACACTTTTGAAATAGAAAGTTTCAGCAATGGCTATAGACAGAGTGATTTACCTGGGAAGTAACTCTACTAGGATGTGAATAATAAATTTTCCACGTGGATTACAGCACATTATATTACCACATAACAAGTTTTGTGGTCTCGAGGGTGGTTTGTTTTTTCCTTTTCCTGAAAACTGACATTTTGATGAAGCATTAAAGTGTAGCCTTACAGAAAAGAACCTGAGGTCATGGATAACTCTAAAGCAACTAATCTAGAAGATCTTTTTATGCTTCCAGAAAGCCATTTCCAATGATAAAATCATTGAAGCAGGAAAAAATTAAGTCAATAGAAAGTATTTTAACTTTTGCAAATCTACTAACATGCAAGCTTTTATTTCCTTCCTTTTAAGAGTTGATTAACTTTTTGAAATCCTCTCTCAAACCACCTATTTATAAGGGGCTTTAGTTATCTCTTCGCATTGGAGATCTTTTAACTTCAAAGAGAAAGGCAGCTACTGGCTTTCACATGCACCAGTCAATATATTCAATATTCAAATTCTTAAGGCTACTTTTGAATTTACCTTTGAATCATTAAAAAAAAAACCTAGAATGATTATGCATTCAATTGCAATGGTTTGATTTTTTTCTTATTTGATCACACACAGCATGACTTTTCACTCAGTTAATCATCCAACTCAGTTTTATCCTTTTTTTTTGCCAATTCACAGGTTTATTCTCTTTCTCTGCAAGTTGGCTCTTCAAAAGTTGTTGGTCCTTCTCACTTATATATCATGAACATCATACTGTATCTACTTTATATATAATCAAATGAAGCATCTGCTCATTTGACAACTGAAAGCACTGATTAAAAAAATATCAAACTTGAGCAATACCATCTGACTGGATTTCTTTTCCATTTGCTTTATGTGTACTTAATAACTGGTTTTATTTTTACAGTTACATTTGAGAATTTCTAAGCTCTAAGGTATTTCCATCATGCATATCTACTAAACTCAATTCTTTAATTATCTAAATGTAAAAAAAAAAAATCTTCAATATTGCTGTGTCACAGTAGTGGAATATTACTACAGAACATGTCTGTATTCAAGGTGGCTTCCCTGAAATACACTCTGTATTCTTCTAAAACTTTTATTGTCAGACAAAACATCATAAATATTTCCAAGACAGTCTTCAAGGGCAAAGAACACAGATAGGGTATTAATTCTCACCATTTTTACAACTAGTAGTGTCTTAATATAGTTTTGAGCAAAACATCTGAAAAAATCCCCCATGTACAGCAAACAACATTTCTCTCTCCAGAACCCACATGCTTCTCTCAGAAAAAAAAAAAAAATGCAAATGAAACACTGATCTATTCCTTTCATATGAAAATATATTTAACTCCTGCACTTTCAACACTTGCTATACTCTCAGTTGATTAGAATTAAGCCTCAACAAAGCCATTTGGCAGCCAGCTTTTGCTAGACAGTACTGTCACAAGAAACACGTGCAATTCTTTCATTTTAAGGATTCTGGGCTTTCCACAATCCTATTCAAACATCATGTGGCTTTCAATCAAGCTTCCATGTTTTCTGTACTATGCTTGACATTTGTTCATCAACAATGCATTTGCATTCTTCAGGACTTTTGTGCCTTTAATGAAAGACAGAAGGAGCTATAGAAGAAGCAGATGTTGAACTACAAAAGCACTTCAAGTCACCTGAGGACTCATGCAAATACCATTTTACCTCATAGAGAACACTCACATTCGAAAGGTTTCCTTTGCAATCACATTTTACATTTTATTTTAAACATTAAAATGGAATTCTAGAGAATAAGCCTAATTATAAAGTTTTCTTTCACTGCCTACCCCTGGCAGACCCCAGAAGAATCTAGAAACTGTATTTGTCCTAAAGGTATTTCTTCTGCCAAAACGACAACAGCAAATAGTTCTAAAAAGGCTTTATTGTGGACAGGACACTTCCCCGACAGGGTTTGCAGGGTTTGTATTAAGTCCATGTAAGCACTTCATCAGGAATTAGCTGAAGCAGGATTGATGCTGATGACCTTCCCACAAAGGCATCCTTCAAGAGACACTGGGATTTTTTCAGCCTTGCATAGTTAAGGGGAAGGTCCATAGCACCTGTCAGTCAAGCTGATGTAAAAAGGAAAGACATCTGCTGAGGTAACACCTTTCCAATTACTAGTTTAGTGAGGATGCCACTGCTGTCCAGCATCACCACGACCACTGAAGCAGCAGCTGTCGCACATGAGGAGACTGGAAGTGCAGTGAAAGCTCCACAAAGCAACGGAGCTGGTGAAGGGTCTGGAACACAAGTCCTGTGAGGAGCAGCTGAGGGAACTGGGAGTGTTAAGCCTGGAAGAAAGGACGCTCAGGGGAGATCTCGCTCTCTGCAACTGCCTGAAGGGGGGGCGGTAGCCAGGTGGGGGTCGGCCTCTTCTCCCAGGCTACAAATTACAGGACAAGAGTCAGCCTCAGGTTGCCCCAGGGGAGGTTTAGATTGGATATTGAAAGGGTGGTCAAGCATTGGAACAGGCTGCCCTGGAAAACGGTTGTGCCACCATCCCTGGAAATATTTTAAAAACGTGCATATGTAGTGCTTGGGGAGAGGGTTTAGTGGCAGACCTTACAGTGCTGGGTTAATGGTTGGACTCAATGATTTTAATCCAACCTTAATGATTCCATGTTCCACATTGGGCTGAAAGCAAAGCTCACCTAACCCAGGCAAACAGCACTTCCTACCTAGTTTTGAATTCCTCTCTGCACCCACCCTACGCTCTTGCAGGACTATATGCATGGTGGGAGTGGAAATAATTGAAATCAGGGACTATTGACACACGTACATTTTCAAGCAGGCATACACAGACCTTTGCAGGCAAGCCTTTACTCTTTATGTTGGCCTTAAGTGACAGAATACATTGCTTCAAATACCTAAGACTGAGGGAAAGCTGTTGTTTGTTTTGGGATCTTTCTTCAGGTCAGCTACTGCTCTGGATATTCATCTGAATGAAACATAGGACTGTTAATAGTTATACAGCCTACCAAAAGCAGAAAAGCTATCCACTTTCTCTAGTTACAGAAAACAAGATTTATTACCACGAAAGTTAGATGACACAAGCAATTTATCCTGCAGAGAATCAGAATGATGTCAACCCCAAAGTCACTCATTAGGGGCAGTAAGAACAACAAAATCAATACACAGTCATTCTGCCCTGAAAATAAGATTTGTGTTCTGCAGAAACAACAACAAAAGGACTCCAGTACCAAGATTTAATGTTCTTCTCTTATAACTACTACGATAGAGGTAACTGATAAAGTTTTCAGGATGTTCAAGTTCTAGCAGCAACCTTAAAGTGGTGCAAAACTCATAGCCAATACCAAAATAGCCACCAACGTGCAGGTTTTGTTCATAATCTGAACTTTAGTTGCACAAAATTTGAATAAATCTGCTTGGAATCTTGACTCTTGTATTATAGAACTTTCGAGAGCAGAGGATTTCCTGGGGAATCTACATATAATTTCCCAGAATGCCAGAGAACTTGCTTTACAGGAATTCAGGAGCTAGAAACGGAAAGCCATAAATTGGATTGCAATGCCTTCCCATTGTGTTTCCCTGTCCAGCTTCCTTGATGTAGTCCTTTAACACAACTACAACCTGCAGCCAGACAGGACGCCTTTCTGCTTTGAAAATTACACAAAAAACAGAAGACAGAACTATGCAAAGAACCTTCACAGCTGTCACTAACTGTTCTGTCTGGAAACTTCGATTGTGTAATTATGCAACGGCCTATGACATCATTAGGTTGTCGGCGCTGATGAGCTTAGACAGTATTTTCAGACCAAGGCTTTCATATTTTCTAGCATATGACTGTTTTCTGAGACCTCAGAGGCATTCAAAGTTCAAAAATCAAGAAGTGCTTATAAATCTCCAGATTGACAAGACCCAAGAAGTTTGCAGGCTTTCTCACAGTCTCCAGGGCTTGTATCAAACTCTTCATGCTATGATCTATTTATGCCCCGAGAAAGGGCAGCTTCTTACTTCCAGATCACCAAGTAGCTGCATATACGCTACTTGAAACTAGAACTTTATTTTCTAATTATAATTTTTTTATTTCTATATAAAGCAATCAGCAGCACTTGTATGTTTGCAACTACACGACACATTTGTAACTGTATATCTGAATTATATATTAATGGCATATCAAAGAAATTTTTCACAAGAAAACATGTCCCCCACACATATCAGTTCTGTAAGGCATCTCTCTACGGTAGTACAGGTGTTCCAATTTTAGCTTTCAGACTTCCTGATTACTTAAGGTGCTGAAAACCCTCCAAAATATTCAGCTACAATAAAGATTTAAATCAACCTGTTGAAAGGCCAAATAAATCTCAAATATCTAGACCATCTGTAGTGTCTTCCTCTATCGTATCAAGTCCTGATAGATCACTTTCTTTAAGACTTCTTTAGAAATAGCTACATTTTTAAAAGAGCAATCCATTTAATTCTCATTCTCCATCAAAATGAGACACAGCACTACCAAAACCTCTAGAGTAACAGATCATATTCAGCATATGCTTACTCACTCAGGTTCAACTGAGATAATGAACATCATAAGTATGTACAGTGGCAGGAACCTGCAGGTCTTTGTGACAGCTGCTGTCAAACATAATTAATTCTGTCAAATAAGACATCCCTCCAGTGCAAAATTCAGTACCTGGACTTGAAAGCACATGATAAATAAAAGTCTTCGCTCTTCCCACCCACGTTCTGGTCATTGGCTTCTCAGCCAATTCCTTTAAAACAGCACTTCAAAAATGCTAAGCAGCATGCAGGTCTCATTGGAAACAAGCACGGAAATTACTTCCATATAATTACTGCTTAATATTCATACTCTTTTTACAGTTGCATCTATCCTGAGACCTAAGCAACAGAGCTGTCATTTTCCCCTCCAACACTGGACTGAATATTCCAGCAGCTCCAGATACTGGAAGGACCCCAAACTTAAGTCATCACCAACATCCAGAATTGCTTTCCATTCAGAGCTATTTTCAAGCTACTTCATTAAAAAGGTCATGAATTTGGCAAGAACAATTTCTTGTTTGTGACAGAGGTAGTTTGATTTATGGAGACAACAATTCTTTAAAATTCCAACCACTAAAGGATTCATTCAAGACTTACATGTTACAGTACCATCATCCTACAAGCTGTAACATTTTTAATTGTTTCAATAAAAGAACTTACAAACCAAAGTGTACCTAGCAGATTACATTTTCATGTAATCATACTCAGCATTGTTCAAAGTTGAATAAATTTCAGAAAGTAAGGAGAGTAATTCCAACGACATTGCTCATATTCCCAGATCTCCACTTGAGAGAAGCAGAAACAATGGAAACTTGACATGTCAGAACTGGGACCTCTTTCAGACATTTAAGCACTACATAAGAAGAAATCCAAAAGAACATTGCTCTGCAAGCTTATGCTCCATAGGATATTGCTCCAGCAGATTAATCTGTCTGTTTCTCTTTGCTCACTTTGGTTATCCTCTGTATGCTGAGAGCTATAGGTGGTTTATTGTTTTAACTGAATAATCACTGCCACAATTAGACATTAGCCTTGCAGTGCCTTGGGATGTCAAACACGTCTAAGTTGAACAGTTCTCTCAGGCAGACATCTCATCGCCTGAAGATCCTGCCCAGCAGCACTGTAGTGTTTGAACACAGAATAACCAGAAAACTGTTTACTAACTTTGTCGGCACTGTCCCTAATCCTCCTTATTAAGCCAGTTAAGCAGCTACCTGACATCTGCCAGAGCATTTCAGATGCTCTTGATGGCATTAAGAGGTATATCCCAAACACAGAAGTAAAAGAGATTGGTACTTGATGCATCAGCCACACACAATTTTCAAATATTTTCTTCTTACATGAACATGCTGAAGTTATATTTAGAGTGAAGATTAGAAGAATAAATTTAAGACAGAGTGAAAATATATTCAGTAACAAGACTGATAATTCAGAATTTTGAACTTCTGATTTTCACTAAACAGTGTGCGTATTTCAACTTATGTCCATGATTATCTTCTATTAATGGACACAAGATGAAAACTGGTGTCTTGGCTCCTGGTAGCAACAATGGGAAATGCAGAAGAATGAACCATAGTTCATTCAGTATTCATGAAAACAAATAATCAGAAGTGTATTTTTCTTTAGGGTAATTGTTTGTATTCTTTTTCACTTCTGAAATAAAATCAGGGAAATCAAACAAAAAGAATTTTGGTCAAATTAGAGAGTATTGCAGAGTGTCAGTAATGCCTGTCAAGTCTAAGACAGTGGATTAAACAGGCAATCAATAAATACATTATAGAAATATATGCACACAAGCTAATTGCCCTATTGTCATTGAAGTCTGGATATTAAACTTGTACAGTGAATTAGCCCTTTGTATCACAAGAAAAATTCACAACAAAAATTAGTCTCCTAAATCACCACAAAACAATTACAGAAGTAGGAAAATAAAATTTGTATCCAAAACTCCGAGGTCAAGACAGACAATCTCTTCTTATACCTTACAGCTTCCTAATGCTTCTCCAAAACCAAAGCTTTTATTCTCAGAATTACAACAAAAATATTATAGGTTTCATTGAAACATTTACAGTAAAGAAGGTGCAAAAACATTACTTCAGTCATCATTCAAGGAAGTCTCAAAATCAGGTCAAACAATAACACAAATTTGGAACTGGCTGTGCAAAACCAACAGACTGTAACACTGATCACTGACACTATTAAGAAGCCTTGATTCAGTGTCTGTTTATACAGAGACAACTGCCAAGTCCTCGAATGTGTTTATTTTTATGATAGACATTGCCTAAAAAATTCCCCACAGAAAATGTATCCACAACACAACATATGAATCAGATTCCTGATTTACTGCAGTGTAGAACTGGCAGTATCCCAATGATATTTTGGCAACTGCCCGACTATCAGAAGGCACAATACACCTTTAGGAATATTTTCAGGACAAAACAGAAGACACCAGCCCTGCTGCAGAACTTGTTTGCATTATTAAATGTACTGCTGCAGAACTTCCACAGAAACCTATGGATGTAGAAGAAGTATGAATGAACATATATATATATTGCCTGCAGAGATCTACCTGAAAATTCTGATACTGACCCAGAGATCACAGAATCATTTAGGTTGAAAAAGATCTTTACAATCATGAAGTCCAACCACTAACCCACCACTGCCATGTTCATCACTGAACGACGTCCCCAAGCACCACGTCTACGTCTTTTAAATACCCTCCAGGGGTGGTAACTCCACCACTTCCCTGGGCAGACTGTGCCAGTGCTTGATAACCATTTCTGTAAAGAAATCTTTTCTGATATCCAATCTAAACCTCTCTAGCACAACTTGAGGCCAGTTCCTCTTGTCATATCACTTTGTACTTGGGACATTCTCTAGTTTCTGCATTCTTTTAGGATTTAAGTTCTATGTCTGTAAGACAAACATATATAGCTATAGACCACATACACTGCATCTATAAAAGCACTCCATTTAACACAATTTCAGTAAGGTGGTCTCAGCAGCACCGTTCTGTTTAAAAATCATGAGACCCTGAGATTAGTTCAGTTGGCTAGAGCAGAGTGCTAACGATGCCAAAGTTGTGGATTTGATCCCTGTATGGGCCATTCACTTAAGAGATGGGCATGACAATCCTTGTGAGTCCCCTCCAACTCAAAATATTCTCTGTGTGCGTGTGTGAATAGCTAAAGATACTTTTAGCTCATTTTTGTCACACTTCAAGTCATGCTATGCAGAAACGTAAAGCAACTTTGGCATAAATTTTTGTTGGTTTACATGCACTGCTTCTGTCCTCCTAAGGGTCTTCAGGGCCATATGTTACTGTGAAAGAACGTGTGAATAGCTAAATGCCACTTTTATTGTGGGACTTAAAAACGCGACTCTTAGATTCCCACTGTTAAAAAGACTACTCACAGATCTATTTCTCACCTGCCCTTGCTCAGAACTACTGCCCTGAAGCATTTTTGAGACATTCTGCTCTATCTCATGAAAGACACTAACACTATCATCTAAGAAAACAATTGATGTTTGAGTAGCTACCAAGAAGTTGTGCTCCTTTATTCCATTTCCAGTTTTCATTTGTTTCAGGATTTGATGGCTGGGCCAAGCCAGTCCTAGAGCAGGCTGCACAACTAGCCCAAAACCAATAGGTTTGGGTCTTGTGATTTGCCTTGGTGATGTAATTCAGAAAACTTGGCTAAGGCTGGATGCTGATATTACTGCTAATAGACCTGAGAATTTAGTTCTCATCATGGAAATACCAAAAATGGTCTGCAGAAATTATATATCTTTATCTTTTTTACAGCGTTCACTTTTCACCCCCTTTTCCCTCCCCATTCCACCACCATTACAAGCACTACAGTCTTAATACAAGTAGACGTTTTTCATTCCAGACTGCATGACAAACTGGGAATGAGGAAAAAATCAAGACACAACATAATTGTACGAATACAGCTTTTTGCCTCACACCTGCCTACCACAGCCAGTAACTTAGAAACTAATCAGCTTGCTATTTCTCATTTCAGCTGTGGACATTCTCTGTAGTAATAACTCCATTTTACACGCAACGTTTTTTCTCTCCAATCTCCAGTTTATATATACAACTTCTACTTTTCTTTCTCCACACTGAATTTTATTAAAGGTTACAAACTGAATTACGTAAAAGCACACAAACATGTTGACATTAGACAAGAGCTTTTTCCAGCCAGAGACATTAACACTAAAATTCAGTTCAAGATGTCCAAGAGATAACTACTCTTCTTTAAACACTTGTCCTTTTTTAAGAATCAACACCATCACAACCAGTAGCCTACTACTAAAGTCCTACAGACTGCAAAATTTGTCACTGTTAAGAACTTTAATCCAAAATGAAATCTTCTCAGTGGGAACATATGGGAGGTAGGAGCGTATATCCTATCAGGATTTCGTTTGAAGGATCTCTAAAAAAAAGACACACTTCACAATAACCTGGACTGGGGTTTCCTTTGTATTTTTTAAAAACAATACAAGCAGTAACTAAGTTAGCTCCAGATTCAATTGCTCAAACTACAGGGAATGTAATCACAAAGCCATGTTGTGCTACAAGCCTGGCAATTCAGAAACATCAGGTTTTATTATTGAATGACTTTGGACTGCAGGTCATCAAACCTTAACATATTTTCTGCCAATCCAATATCCTTAGTGAAGAAAATAAGGGAAGCTTAAAAATATACAAGGCTTCCTTACAGAAAGAGTAAGCCAAACACCACTGATGCATACGCACAGAAATATGAAACAGTGTGGCTGAAAAACACACACAGCCCTCATATGACTAATGAGGAGGAAAAAGAGGTGCTTGATTTATTAGACACATACTCATTTGCTTACATCCAAAGCACTTATTGCCAAAGATTCCTCTGCCATCATAGCACAAAATTCAATTTTGATCTGAAAAATTTTGTTCAACTGTCCAGAGGTATAAACACCCTCTACCAATCTGCTAAAACTTTGGTTTCCAAAGAAAATGCTAATTGGAAGCTCTCTGTTGGAGAGAAGAAGAATTACTATCACGCAGATTTAAAAACAGAACATTTCTTTCTTTGGACTATTGATAAAATACATATTAAGTGATCAAAATGAGTATTTTTTTAATGAGATCTTTAAGTAGATCTGAGTAAAGGTAGCAGGTTAAAAAAAACACAAAACAAATATAAGTGTCAAGTAAGCCTCAATTCTGAAGTTTTGCTTTGCAGGTTTTAAGCCCTTTTATCATTAACTTCCCATCAAATGAAAGTAGTAGAATGACTGGCAAATGAAGAATAACTCAAGCTGAACTGCCACTTCTAATAACCCAGTTTCCATTTAAACAGTGAGATGGCCGTAGGGTTTGAGAATTTGTCACTACCATGTACACCCGCTGATAGTAAAGTAAATGCAGATGAGATGAGCCAGTTTTAAACAATGTGCTCCATTTTATCCCTTTGGTCATAAAAAAATAAATCTATAGATCTACTATGGAAATTAACAACTTTTTTTTGTTTTTCTTAATGTAGGATAAAATAATTGCTGCGCTTGTAAGGAATGCACGTAATTATTTTCAGCATTGCTACACGCAATAGAAACTTACTTTTTTATACATCCCACTGACAAAGCAGATAGGCACACGGTTTTCACAATGAAAAAATTTTGATCAAATAAACAGTGCAACTGCATTTGTCTACACATTAGGGATAAAGATTTAGCTTTTCTGCACTGAGACATTAAGTTGTGCCTCAGGCAGGTCAAACACACAGGTCAATTAACAGCTCCAACAGTTGCAGCTATTTTAATAGATACAGCACCCAATTTCAGATTTCAATGCAAATATCCCATCACGGGAAGGGGGGGAAGAAGTTGGAACTTAAAAAACAATCTAAAATGTTAAAGTGTAATGCTCTTTTAATACCTTAGCCTTCATGATGAAAATAAGAGCATCAAGTGATAAACTCTGGTATACTCGTTAAAAAGTAACCAGGTTGCATGTTCCAAGCTGGTTTCCTATAGCTCATAACTGAGTGGATTGACCCTAGCCTGGCTATCACTTTGCTTCTCTCGTGTAGTACTCAAAGAATTCTTCCAAACAGGTACATAGCAAAACTGGAATTCTGTTTTTTAGAAGAGTACATCTTCAACACATAGGCTGAATTTGTGAAACAAAAAAAAAAGGATCCCTCCAGGTTCATTATCCTAAAAACAGAACACTGAAATTAGACTGCAGGCTCCATGGGACTTTTTTACTAAGTAGATCTCAAATTATTCATTAAAAAAAAAGTAAAGCTACAGCTCAGAGTAACAGAACATGTATTTTTAGTTTCAAAATATGGAATTTTTCTTTTTTTTTAAATGAAAAATATTAATTGTTAACTTTCAGGTTTAGCCCATTAAACATTAAATCAGAGACGTGAAATGCTAGAGCAAGCACATTTTGCATTAGCATCTCTATCCAGAAACTGCCAAACTGCCCACTAAATCTTTTGAATAAATCATGGGGAAAAAAATGTCAAGAAGCAACTAAATGTGAATGACAGGCAAACAACCAAACTGAAGATGAAGTCACATGAAAGGAGTGACAAAGGAAATCAGTGCAAAAGAACTACAAAATGCACTTCCAGTTAACCCAGATTTCACAATCTCCTGTTTGTAAATTGTATTTTTTTAGGCACATCTTTTTCCGTAATTTTTGCTTGCATTGAGTATATGCTTAACTAGCAGTATGGACTCACTCAGCACATAATTCAAATTTAAGTCAGTGGTTAGAATGACCAAAACACTGGGTCTAAACAAAAACTCTGTTACATAAGACAGACACAAACCAACTGCCTAAGAAAAGGACAAATCACCAGCACAATGGTCCCTAGCAAATTAGTATGTAAAATGAATAAAGATTACATTGGTCTAATTAAAATTATCTATCCACCTATAGATTTTATCTATCCACCTATAGATTTTGACCTTGTGTATTTCCCATACATAACATTACTGGGTTTCGTTAGACCTTCATTTAACTTTGCTGAATGGTCAAGGCCCAGCATTTGAGTTTACTCAATCACATCTTCTTCCTGATGCTCCATACAGGAAAAATCACACACGTACGAAAGAAGGCGTACAAGTGTATTCTTTGTATGCTTAAATGTTCAAATAATGCCAGACAACTTAGAAAAATATGTGTTTACAGTCTCGGTTAGGGGCAGCAAGTAAGAATCTGATAAGCCTTTTGCTTCAATAAATTGCTTCCATAAATGAAGCAATTACAATTCTCAGATCTCTACTGTAAATCTGAGTTGACACTAGAGCACATCCCTGCTAATTATAAACCACGTTAGGTTTGTCAATTTGGCACCACTGGCACGAAAAGCTGATCACTACTACTTTCACAAAACTGAAGTAAGACTAAATGACAATGAATGAGAAGACATCCCACATCCTCTAATTTTATATAAATCTAACACAACATGCACCACCAAGCAAGAGCCACTGTTAGCTCTCTCTCTGGCACCAGCAAATTTCTCCGCTGTTTGATGATTAAAATGAAGTGGATCATTTATATTTACAGACTGTGCATTCAGCAAGGAATTTTGGCATTAAACAGTCCTCAAGTCACTTTACATGAATTAATTCTTTGAACATCATACAAAAGGAAGCAGAAATACTTACTAGTAGAGAACTTCATTTGCTTCATGCCTTTCATATCTAACAGTTTCACACATCAGTCTGAAAGAGAAGAAGTCAATTTTAGTTATGATTCCTATCAGTGCCACAAAAACTTCAGTTTCTAAAGTTACTCATCATTTCCACAGGTAACTCCAGCATTTACAGAAACTAACCACTAATTTAAATCCAAGCTGATGCATAATTTAAAGGAACAAATTGTAAAATCTAAGCATTTAAGCTACTAGTTCATCCAAGATCAGATTTGATTTAGGACACTAGATGTAGCTGTTCCCATAAAAAATTCTATAAAAAGTAAGTAAAAATTATACTGATCTCATTTTACAAAGTGATGTGGTAAAAGCAAGTAGCTTTATAAAAACAATTCTGAATTTTAGAAATGGTTGGAAACGTACTATGTGCAACACTAATCATAGATACGTCTTTAAAACTGCTCTCTTTTTCAAGTCAGGCCCAATAGATAAAACAAGAAATTATGAGGCATGGTAAATCAATGCTTCTCATTTTGCTAAAATTCAGCAACTTGAAAATTACCATGCGATTTTAATGCTGAAATCCCAGAGGGCTCAAAGTAGAGAGAATTTCCTGCAGGAAAATCCTCTGTCTAGAGGGGAGGATTAAAATGCTTTCGTATTCACTGTCTGCCTGACAAATGTAGCATAATAGAAAGCAACTATAATAGACCTTACCACATACTAGGAAATGCAATGTTAACTTGATGTAGAAAAATCACAATGCCATTTCTGTCTATTGCCTTAAGGAAACAGCCCTGCAAATTACTGGGGGTTGAGGACAAAACAAATCCCACTGCCTCCCCTGGCCTTTCTACAGCTCTGAAGCAGACTGCAAACCCCAAGGCTATTTGACAGTCAGACAGAGATTTACCTAAGAGGCTCATGAGAACATTCAAATAAGGAACTATATTTAAAGTTTGGAAATAAATTCTCTTTCCTCACATAATCCATCATCAAAATCTCAGTGTATCAATGACCAGCTGCCAGCAGTAATATCATAAGCAGACAGAATTGCTACTCAGGCAAAAAGTCTCAAAGAAGTTGATTTGAGGCCTGTAAGAGTTGGTCTGGGTTTGACGTAACTTTCAATTGCCATTTCCTACATCATTCATTTCAATAGTCAACAGACTGCTACAAAAGTCACGGTAGCAATCATCTCTCACAGGATTTTACTTACTACTTCAGCCCACTGAGAAATAATGTTTTTTCTGTTCAGAAGTGGCAAGCTTATAGTAGTATCATGACTATTCATAAATTGTTATTAGAAAATTGAAAATCTTAATTCCGTTTGCAAATAGATAGATATAAAAATTAAGAATCAAGTTTTACTACCACAGCCTTTCCCACACCCTGGTATTTTAGATCTACACTTTGGACCATCTTTGAGAACTTTTCTCACAGAAAAATGTCTCTATTGTACAAAATTAAGCATTACATATTGCATATCAATTTCAGTTAATGAAAAATCTTTTTGCATCCTGGTGCAGCAAAAAAACTCTGAACCACAGAACCATCTTTTTTCAGACACTTCTCTCCACCATAAAACTGGGTCTTGTCAAAATCTTTTACAGACACTGAAAAGCTACTGTCTGCTTCTACCTCCCGGATTTTCATCCTCCCTCTCTGATCCTGTTTTGAGAGGGAAGGGAAGCACAGACATGAAGTCACTGCTGAGAAGATACCAGAAGAGAAGTCATTGCTAGGAGTCAGATTTAAAAATTTAAATACTGCTCAAGGATAATCTGTGCCCTAGTGGTCTGAAACTATGCTGGGCAATGTGCCATCTAAGAGCAGGAGTCACAGGAAACAGAATCACTTCAACAAGCAAGTTCTGTTCCCCTCTGAATTGGGATAGAAGGAAGCACATTCTTGATAAAGTCACGCAAGTTCACCACTGGCACAGAGTTTTACAGCATTTTGGTCCCATTATTAGAACAGCAATAGGGAAGAAAATGCCTCTTACAGAAGGTAGCCAAGCGTTTCAATTTTTGTGTTACAGTGGAACAGCTAGAAATTACAGTGACCAAGTAGTAGAAACTAGATTGCTTCCTCAAATGTTTCAAAAATTGCATTAGTTCTGGTCAGTACTGGTGTCCAATTTTTGCTCAATCACTCAAATGTGATCTTTATCCGCTTCCTAAACAAATGTAGTAAATTACAGATGAGATCACCAGCAAGCCATATGGTAAGTCATTCACTACTAGAGGCTACATTTAATACACTAGGTTTTAATGAATCTCAGAGGTTTTTGTGGCAATGCACTGCCACAAGAAAAGTTGTATCCTAAAGGATACTATAAAAGCTTTCAGTCCAACATCTGGTGGGAGCCCAGCCTTTTCCATGTATGGTACTGTAAACAGAAGCTCTCTCTGAGGAATTCGCTGTGCTGGGAGAGCGAGTTCCACACATTCCTCAGCAAGAACCTCATGCTGCACAGGAAGCCAAGAAGCACACATCAACATACCACACAACCATATGTGCACACTTTGATCTTTGTAAACAAGTTAACATCAATTCAACTCCAGCTATGCAAAACTTCACGTGCTAGAAGTATTGCATATAATAACATAACACAAAATATTTCAACTAAATGTGACCATGGCCTCCTTCCAAAGCAAAAGTAATTACAGAGATTTCTTTGAAGTTAACATTCACATTGCAAAATGTGTCTCGAGCACTTTGGAAGAAAGAAAACCCCGCCTTTTATTTTCTCTGAATTATAGAATATTGGCTTGGGAATGTGGACTCCCACAGAATGACGAAGCAAGAGGCCAGAAATTAGAACCTAAACCAGCATTAATCAAGTCAAAGTTGCTTCAGCATCTTCAGATGTGGCAAATGTTGGCAAAGCTCAGGATATAAAACAGCAGTTATTCACCCTCTCTTCCCAGAGGGCATACTGGAGATGTGCTGGCCTCCTTCTGTAGCTGCCAGCCTCACATTAATACCCAAATACCTTCAGAAACCTCTGCTGTAAGATGCTTGTGTGAGGACAACTGAAACAATTACTTAAAAATCAAATAAACACAAGTCTTTACCAAAAAAATATAGGAAGCTCTCGTGGAATTTTTGACTTGAATTTATTTGTTTCATAAGGCATTTTAATAAAAAAGTGTGGATGACATTTATCAAATATTTTTACTAAGTATTATTTGCATGTGTTGTACATAATATGTCTAAAATTTCGACACAAAAGCAAACATAAACTGAAACAGAAGCTGAAAAACAGACTCTGCTGTCATGATTACTGTATAACATAAATGATTTCATCAATATATGGGCTTGTATTCTGTACGTAAAGCATTTATTTCTAGTCCAAAAGTTTGAAAAGAAAACAAATGCATCCATAATAGGCAGAAATAGGAAGGAACAAATAGAGATACACTACGCTCACATACAAGGAGGAAGTGTCAGGAAAATAAAGAAGGGAAGAAAAGAATGCAATGATAGGCAGTTTGAGGTAGGGTACACAAGAGTAGTATATGGTTACCAAAATTACTGTTCCTTTGCCTTACTAGTGCATTAACATGTATGGTTTTTAATGACAAAGTATCGTACCTCAGCTGATGCTCTCTCAGATTAGACAATGCTTCCATTCCATGTAAATATGAATACACAATCTCCAAGTCCTACAAAAATAAGGAAAACATTATTAGTGTTCTCAGTTTTGTACAGGCTGTTAAAATACTGGTTTTAAAAGCATCCAAAGCTGTCTTAACAGGGGTAGTAGGAACACTTGCAGGAGGTTAAAGGCAAACTGCAGGAACACCTTTGAACCTCACACGAGGAAGAATGCTAGCATGTCCACATCAAATACAGAAACCTTTCTGCTTTTGCTGTCATTACTCCATGTCTAGGAAAAAAGCCTATTCCAGAATTACAGTGAACTCCTTTGCAACTATCACAGTCCTGCTTTCCAAAGCCAACATCCCAAAAAACTTTCATTTGCCTTGTAAAGCAAGGTCATAAGAAATCGGTCTTTTCGTGTTCAGGGGGAAAAAAAAAAAAAAGTACAACATAGCCTAACAAAATATCCCATTGTACAGAGATATTTCTGAAATTGTATCCTCTTCAAATGGAAGATAAGCCACACTCTTAAATGAGAAGAAAAAGCTGGCATAAACAGAAAATTATTGGCATGAGATAATAAAAAAAGTCAAATATGATCCTTGTTACAATATGGTGAAGTGTTACATTCAGCCGTTGTGGACATCCAATATCCAGCTGACAAAACATTAATAAAGATATGAAAACAACATCCAAGACTAAAACTTCCTAAAATGCAACTGTGGAAACACTAATGTCAGGCTAGAGGCTTCGCTCAAGTTACTCTTAAAATAACTATAGCGCTTAAGAGAAACCTTCAGCGAAGCCAACAACCTCTACTTAGATTGATTTAACTTTGGCTCATGGATTTCATGCTGTTTCATCATCCTTTTTCTTATATTAAAACTTGCTAGTTGAGAGACAAAACATGATTTATAATTCTGATTAAAATCAGAGCAACAGTCCACAACCACAAACTGAGGCTGACAAAGTTGAAAATAAACTAGCACCAAGACAACTCTCGTAACTTACTGTAAGAAGATGTTTTCAAGTAACGGAATATATCGCAGCTAGAAATTTATGGAAGATTTGATCACTGTGAAATATTTGTGTATTTAAAATTGCCTAAAATGTACAGAAATACTTGTTTTCAGACACAACGAAAGAACGCTCTTTGGGCAATGACAAAGAATTGAAATCACAGAGAGAACTTAAGAAAGAAAGAGAAAATCCAGTTAAATACATTAAGCGTAGGAATGTGCTGCACTTGTTAAAACCACGGTACAGATCAGAAAAGATACCAGGAGTTACACTCAATGGCTGAGGCTAAATAGGTGTCTCTCATTCTGTAACGAAAATGTCTTTTTCTCACAGTGGAAAAGGCAAACATTCAGTTTGAAAAAGCAGAAGGAACACGCAAGCCAAAGTGCTGCAATTTCACTTCAATTCCAGCCCTTCTGTTCCCTTGCCCTCTAGAGGCTTTGGTCCTTCGAAGAGCAGAGGGCACATCAAAGACAAAAGTAATTATGCATGTGTTGGGATGGAGGGGATTCGCACACAGAGGGTTTTGAAGAGAACATACAGTAGCTGCTCACCGTTTTACTTTTTTTTCATACTAATAAAAGTGTGTGAAAAGACACGTCTGCTGTAGTCAGTGACCTGCTCACTCGCCAGACAGGCTGGAGGTGAGCAGAGGCTCCCGGGAGCCCTGTGCTGGCGGCAGGGTAAGATGCAAGCCAGACAGTCCCTGTGGCACCACTGCTGCTCAGCCAGACGTGCCGGACTCCGCGGCACAAGCCAACAGCTGCCCTGGGAAGCTGGGAGCGGACCACTGAGGATCGGACGCACATAGCAGCATCTTACATGGAAAAGAGCCTGGCCAGAAAGGGCTGCTCTAACTCAGTTCCAGCAAGCCTCTCTAACAACAAGCAGAGAAAAAAGGAGAGTAAATTTCTGCCACCCGCTTGCACCGAGGATTCTCTGGAGTGGCAGAGACTTTATCTGCTGTGAAGTATTCACAGAAGAACAGAGAACCGTTAAGGATGCTAGCTTACAGACCTTAAAGTGGATCGATGGGTACATGGTTTGTGATGGGAGACACAAACCTAGCGACCAACCCCACAGATGTACAAAGGAGTGATGAACACAGGTTATGTTCCGAGAGAAATGCGGCTGAAGTGACTCAGAGCAGGGGAATGCATTAAATCAGTGAAGGGAGTCACAGAACCACAGAACGGTTTGGGTTGGAAGGGATGTTAAAGATCATAATTCCAACAACCCTGCCATGAGCAGGGTCTCCTTTCATTAGACAAGGTGGCTCAAAGCCTCATCCAGCCCGGCCTTAAGTCATTCTGACCAATTCCACAAGCAGCAAACAAGGTATGTTTAGAAAACTCTTGGTTTTTTTAAAATAAGTAATTCCCTTTCAAAATACAAGCATACTTGTCAAATATTTGCAAATATAACATCCCATAGGTGCCCAGATGAGGAACTGCAGATGGTGGAGGTCCTTGATTTAAAAAAAAAAAAAAAAAAAAAAGGGG
>VZTI01003848.1:611605-656350 GCA_013397865.1 Struthidea cinerea | reverse complement strand
AAAAAGAAAATGCAAAAGCCATGCAAAGGCTCAGCTGATCTTGCTACAAAAAGGTTGTGGCAACACCTTGAAAAAACATCTCAATGGAAACTCCAAACCCAAAAATTAAAGGCAAAGCACAAATTAGCGCAGCTTTTAAAGCATGTTTTTATTTAAATGAAAGCTAAAAGACTGAAATCTAATCTACACTTAAATCTGTACTGCAGCCAAAGTCATATGCTTGGGTTGCTGTGTGGGAAGCAGCACGAAATTTGTTTAATTCAGTGTTATTTCTTAATTTGCTTGTTTCCGTGGTGTCAGATGGATCACTTTAAAGTTCTGACTGTACTTTGAAACAAAACAGACACTCAAGTTTTAACACAGCTCAACTTCAATTAGATCTGCAGAAACATACTGGTCTCTCTCATACCTCACCTCTGCTCTCCATGCTAATAAAAATCTGTCTATGTTTATGCCCAGACTTTCTATCCATTTCATTTGTGCTTCAAACATATTTGGCAATGCCAGTTACACAAACCAGAGAAACCCAAAGCAGAATGCTGGCCCCAAATTCATACTAGCTTAATGAAGACATTTTTACTTTATTAACATGACAGAGAGGTGAAAATTAGTTATTTTGGACTGAAAAACTTAAACCTCTGTAAAAGTTGAGAGTTTACACTGTTTTCAGTCCTGGTTTGCATTAAGGTGTAAAACTACAGGCCAAACACAACCATTCATCCTTGCCACAGTAAAGCAAAATCCTGAGAAAGTCATTGTTCTCCAAGTAAGAAATTCACTCATTTCTGTGATGTGGCAAACAAGCAGAGAGCAGCTTTCATCTCGTAATAGTTTGGTTTCTTTCAAATCAAAAGGCAAAAATAAAAAACAAGCTAATTCCTTGATTCACGGACTTGAAGGATAGAAAAAAAAAAACAACACCACTTTTCAAAGCACCTAATATTCACCTGAGGCTCAAAAAAGTCTGCGTGCTGAGTATTCAGTGTGTTTCGAAAGGCTGATCTCTTAAAAAGAACCTATCTTTAGTTCACATTTAGACAACCACCAGGAGAACCAGTCTCCAAGGCGGGGGAGTATACTCGCTCCCCATCACATGTGGCCACTCCAGACCACACCCCAAGCCCCAGTTTCACTGCTGTGAGGACAGGAGGTCCCACCTGGTCCCTCCATGCTGGTCTCCTGCCCCGGCCCCAGGGTGAGCACCTTCTCACAGGGACCCAACTTGGAGCTGCTCACTTGGCAGCATGAGACCCATGAGCTCCAGTGTCGGGGTCATGGAGGCAACTGCTTCTGCAGCACGGAGGAGGTGGGACCTACACGTCTTTGATGGATTTCAACAGACCGTGGAGCTGCTGGCAGGAAGAGAGGCATTTCTGTATGGCTGACTTAACAGTTATTTTAGCTCAGACTGGGACCTCCCCAAATTGTGATGTACTAACAAGAGCAGCAATGCCAAGTTTTTTCTTCTTATTGAGCAAGGAAGCCACAATCCAAACCCAAGTTGCTGAAGTCCTGCCTCTCTTTCCTTGTAGCTGTAGGATCCTGTCTTTTCCCATTTCTTCACACACACAGCACCTGAAATCACATGACTCTCAGCCACTAGGGTAGCTATACCAAGCACTTACATTCCTTTTTTTTTCCTTCTACTATTGATTTAGCACTGCCCTGTCTGGCTGCCTGTACTGGCTCACCGAGGCCAAAGCAGTGCCAGCATCACCAAAAGAAAGAGACTGGACTACAGCAACATCAATCCCATCTGGCTTACACAAAAATTTCCATACCCACAGAAGAGCTGTGGCCACTCCCACACAGGTTTGTTCACATCTGGTTCACACTAAAATGCCAGGCTCTCACCCAGAGCAGCTCAGGAGATAACACAAGCCACTGCCCTCAGAGACAGCAAGGTGTGCAGGGCAGGGTGGGTGGTGGGGGAACACATCAGCTACCCCAGCCAAACCTCCCTCTGCAGGCAAGACCTGAGGAGGACTAAACACTCACATCATGAGCTCACATCTTGAAAATACTGACCTGCCAAAAGACAGGAACAAACCACAAAAACTGACTTCCATGGTGACAGAAAAATCCAGTATTGCTGATACCAAAATCATGTGTACCATGCACACATGAAGATGAATATTTCATCTTCACCTCCAGTGTGCCAGCAGTGGAAAAAAACCTGAACACGCTCATAACTGTTGTGCAGGAGCATGCCCAGGTATGTATACACTTATCACTGAGCCATAAAGAGATTAAACAGAAGTATTTGTCATGTGCTGCAAATTTTTAACATTCTTTTTCTTACACCAGGACCTTCAAGTTCAGGTGGGAGGGCTGCCACATGGGAAGCCTGCCAGTATCCAACCTGTTATATTACCAATTTAAGATATTTTTTTCTTTTTAACTTTACTGTAAGCTACAACATTTCTCTGCAAGCCATTCTTACTTTTGTACATAAAGATCTGTGGCTGAAAATAAACTAAAGCCTAAGTTATTGGAAATAATTTATTGATGCTGAGTTGGCAGCTATATGAAAAGAAATGAAATATTTAAGTGAAATTACATATGTTTAATGGCCCTCATTGGTACTTACATGAATGAAAATTCCATGGGCCATGTTTTAAGGAAGAACATCGAGTTTGTAAATTTACCTGAAAGTTCTGAGAAATCTTAACCATCTTAAACCTGTATGCATTTCAACTAACTTGCATTATATTCTGAGAAATTCATGACGAAACATCACTCCACGGCAACCAGGCATGACTAAGCTTGGGAATCAGCCTTCACCAGAAGGGAGCTTACAGGCCATCCAGCCAATCCAAGCCTTCACTTCCTCTAGGCAGTGGAAAAGAGATATTGTATTGATCTTGTTAAAAGAGTTGTTGACACACAAAAATTGTTATTTTTAGCTACGCCATGGGGAGGGTGGGGATATTTGTTCTGGGCTATGGGTGGAATTTTTAAACTGGATTAGAAATGGGAAGAACAGGCAATTTTAATCTGGAACTGAAGCACCCATGCATGAAGCTAATCAGGAGCAACTCCAAAATCCCATAAAGAAAAAGGAGCAATCCCGTTTTCCTGGGATTTTCTGGGAGTACTCCCAGAACAGAATCGAACCATGCTTTTCCAAAGACTTAACTGAATTACTGCTTCAATGTCAGATGCTGGAGAAACACCATAGGATTACTGTAAAACAACTGCAGAGAAATATGATGTTTCAGCAGGGTACTGGAATCAGCTTTCCTGTCTTTCAAAGATACTTTATTTCTTTTGTGAATTTATTTTCTTTCTAAAGAGCTTCCCTCAAAAGACAATTTCATTACATGCTCATTTTTGCATTTTAGAATTTTTTTCTAATTGGAAGGGTACAAAAATGAGTTGGAAGGTTCAATGACCCACCCACACTAACAGACTTTTCACATTGTCTCAAGAGTAGTCCAATTGATTCAACATATCCTGCTGGTCATAAAGCTTTCAGCAGAATAAAGAAAAAAAAATTAAGACATTCATTATGATAATCATCCCATAAGATGGGGGGATGAACATGGGAAGGGTAGACGGGAAATTAAAGCCTGCCATGCCATAGAAGTCCACGAGCAAACTAATGAGCAGAGGAAATTACAGGGTAGTGCAACACATTTCTTTTCTGCTTTCTGGACTCTCAGAAGTCAGACAATTAAATGCTTAACACAAAAGCCCAAGTTCTGTAGTCAGAAATCCAAAGGTTGATCCTATGTCCAAATGCAAGCAAAACAGTTCCACCATAAAAGATCTTTCCTACTGACAGCATAGTCCATAATTATAAACGGCACTTCAGTTATTCACTATGAAAAATATATGTAGTTGTCTTTCTGCATCTTTCCAATATTTATTGCCAATAGGTTTGTATCAAAGCCGTTAAATCCATTTTCACATTCACTGCACAAATATTCACATATTTTGTCGCAGAGGGTCTTTTTTTAATGTTAAGGAGACTCACAAGTTGTTTTGAGATACGGTTACTTGTCCCCGTGTTTTTTACTAGCTATATGAAATAACAGCCAGCATCCTATTAAACAAAAATCAATCTTGCACTAACAAATAGATCAGCTACTAAACATGGTGGTACTTATTTTTAAACAACTACTTGTAGCAGAGATCAATTCTATGCAAGTTTATTCAAATACAGAGTACTATAATGATTCGCAGCAAAAGATTTCTTTTTAAAAAATCAGGAACAAAACAGGGAAAAATGAAGCTATACACAAATGTCCTGGAGCTAACAGTCAAAAAGTAACTCCTATGTGACACGGAGTTGAGATGGCAGAAGCACTTTAAAGGACATCAGCCTAGAGATCAACATCAGGAAGAACAACCAAGGTGGCCAGGAAAAGAAGAACATGGTGTATCCGGTAAGGTTGCCTTCCAAAAGTAGGGTTAGTAGTTAGCTGTGCTTAGAGGATTCCCCAAGAGCTGTGAGAGCAAAATTAAGATATGACAGTTCTCGGATACTTTTAGTGGTGGGTTTGGGGTTTTTTTTTAAGAGTGCTTAATTAGTCTACAGGTTTCAAAGCAGGCAGGTTAATATCCATGATACCAGTTTATGCACAAAGACTACAGTTCACACAACCTAGGAATAACTAAGCCAGTCAAACAACTTGCCACGAAGGAGGCACGTCACTACAACCTTGACCAAGAAGAAACCTTCATACAATCTCCCTTATAGTGGGCAAGGGCAATCTGTTTTCTGAATAGCATTAAGTTTCTGTAAGGCCTAGGTCCTGGTACTTCAACATCCTGGTACTTCAACAGCCACAGCTACACAGTATTCCTTCTTCAAATGCATCATTAGAAGTGTTGCAATCACTAGAAAAATCCCAACAACGTACAGTCCGTAGCATACCGGTATTCATGGTGGATGAACACATGGTGGACCAGATGTGTTAAATGGGGCAGGTACTACAAATCATGAGCAAAAAGTCACGGTGACATAGAAGAGGTGCCATTCATCAACTGATACGCGGCAATTGCTCCTGTGAGCAGTTTAAAGTTTCCACTGTGAACAAACTGTAAATTCAGTACCAGGATAAGTCAGAAATGTGCCTGAACTGATGAAGGGGTAACCCAGTAAGTCACCTCTGCACAATCACCTGTGATCATCTGTCTGCATCTGAAGCTGTAACAGTCCCAACTACTCATATTTATCCAAGCTTCTCAGACACAACCGCATTTCACCCTGCTTTTAAAACAAGACCTTGGAACAAACCTCCTTGTGCTGTTGAGAAGGAGCAGCCCAGCAATGAAATGGGGGTTTCAGCACTGTCCCAAGTGCTGAATGTCATCACACTCCACCCTCTGGTTCATGCATTTTTTCCCTTGCCAACCAAAACCAAACAAACCCTAAAACTACCCTGAAACACAAGCTCCACTCTCTGGTCAAGAAAAATGAGTTCCCAGGCACAATTCACTCCCAACCCAGCCAGCAATACACTCATTTCAGAACCACCCAGAGCATCAGGGCCACCTCCACTTTGTAAACTGGAGTCTTCTAGAAGCCCATGATGCCAGGGGAGACCCTGACCACTCCTCCAGAGGTTACTTGTCACAAATCACTGAGCAATGAGGAGCTCCAGGCTGCAGCTCCTGGCTTATTACCATGACAACTCACGTCCAGAAACAAAAGGAACCTGCACGCGTTGAGAACTGTGCTCTGCCAGAACTTACTACAAAAATATCTCAGTAGTACTATAATCAACAGAAAATACAGTGACTTGTTTTCTGTGGCTGGCTTACAATCATTTTATGCTGCTGGCTTACAACCAACCAAAGCAAAAACACAAAACAAACAAAACAAAAATAAAGTTCCCCTTTCCAACCACAAAGGCAACAGAGGGTATTTGCTGAAGTAAAACTGCACTATTTCTTTTTGCTTTTGAGAATTTGGGGGGTTTTTTACGGGAAATAATGGGGCTCAGTTTCTTTATATTTATGAATTTAAAAAAAAAAAAAGCAGATACAATAAAATCATAAGGAAGAGAGAGAAAATATGGTACCACAACTAATTTCAAAAGTTTATATCCCAATAGACATCCCTTATACTCACGATTTTTAAAAAAATATTAAGATTCATTTAGACAGATAGAATTTTCCCAGAAGTTAAACACACAAGATAGCCAAGAGTCACGTTCGTTTTTGGTTTTTTTAGCATATGAATTTCCAGCACATTTCAGAGCATTGCTTCCAACAGATATAAATCTTACTTGAAGCATCAACAGCAGGTCACATGAAATTTATTCCCAGGCTATCAGGCAAATGATCATACTAAAGTACATATTTGCGTGTCAAATCATTCCTCACCCAAAAATTAATCTCAAAAGCTACTGGTGGTCATATCCTTCCAGAGCTGGCATTACTCCTCTCTGTAAAGGAGGCAAACGGAAAACTAAAGTACTAAAGTACTTTCCACAGAATAATAATCAAGCCTGAATTTATTTCTTAGCTCAGGTACTTTCTAAAACAGAAATTTCATAATTTAATAACTTCAAATTATTATCTTTTAGGGTTGTTTTTTGAGTGTTTTTTTTTCTTACTTCCTATAAGCAATGGTAGAATTCTGAGAGGGACGTAAGCTTTGGGTTTGTTTTTTTAAGTATTATGCAGGGTTGAATCAATTTCCGTATTTCACATGGGCTTACTGGGGACACTGCCCTGATCTGACTTCAGCACCCACGAGGCAAAACCATCAGGAACTGCACAGAAGTTTAAAGAATACAAGAGAAGTCACACAGTGAAACTTCTCTCTACCAGCCCCTAAATATCCCTTCTGCAGGGAGCAAACCATTCAGCGGGTTTGGCTGTACAATTAAACCATAGGAGAGAATCTGGAACCACTCTTCTCAAATATCCCCCATTAGCAGGTCTAGATAGCTCTTCCTCAGCTCTTTGAAATCCTTTTTGACATCACCACACCTGCTGAAGGCATCCATCAGATCCACATCCACTTCCATGCATCCAACAGCTCAACACCAAGACCTAACACCTATACTGTTTGTCAAATAACCAGCTCGATGCCTTAAAACACTGCGTTTGTACCACAGATTACAGAGTTGGTCATACAGAAATGATTTTCACTCACTATCACACACAGAGGAGATTCTGAAAAGGCTGGACGCTGTGAATTAAGCTGATCTGCCACTTACGCTCTTCCCTGACTTGGCTGGCTCTGTATTTGTTTTTCAATAACTCCACCAACAACCGTAAAGAGACAGACATTGCCAGTTATTTTTTTGTGACCAGGGACTTCCTATTTAAGAACGCAAGGCATCACAATAGCAGTGACTGCTCTAGGCTGGCTTACAAACCATCTCCTGAACTAGCGTTTAATTTCTATGAACTGCTAGTGAGGTATGTGGCTGCCATGTCACAGCTGATTTTTATTTATTTACCGAAGTTCAAAAACGTCCCTCCATTTGTTATACTCGTTTCTCCCCCCCACCAGCCCCAACAAAGATGGACATTTACAAGTCAGCTGGGGATGCAGCCTCCAAAGGACCAACAGCAAGTGCTGTGGGATTGAGAAACCAAACACACTGACACATGAAAACCCTGTCCACAGGACAACAGCAGGCAGCCTCTCAGAATCTTAATCCAACCCATATTAAAGGGAAAGAGGTTTTTCCATAGTCTTTCCAGAGCAGGGCCATATGTCACATGCTTTGCTCAGTGCAAGTTAAGCACGTGTTAGAGATACAACACTGAATTCCTCTTGTATAATAAAATACACACCCTTGGTTTCATAACAGAGCATTTTGGCCTAGTTCTTAAGCATCATTTTTCATAAACTTTTAAAGCAATTCTTGATATTGGTTTAAAAACTTAGCGGTTGATTAGCAAACTAATTTAGATTGAGCATATGACAGCCATCGATTTACCAAATCTTAACAAGATACTGCTTATCAACTCCTGAGCAAAGGACATTTGTTCTTAAACCAAGTGCATACCTTCACAGCAGCTTAAAATCATGTGTTGTCTCCAAAATCAGACATTAAAGGTATGCACATTCCTCATCAGAGATAACTGCTTATCTCCCAAGTCTGATGACTGGAATTAACATTAAAAACGACTCCAACCAGAGGTCAGGTAAGGCATGGCAGTGAATTATCACACCCCTCCCAAAGGCATTCAGATGGACAATTGGTGCAATCTCTGCCATCAGAACACCACATTCAGTGGCAAGAAGCCCTTGCAATTAGGAACCCACCTCCAAGCAGGTTTGAGCATCACATCAGTATCTAAGCATTCCTAAGACTGCACTAATAAATATGACCAAGGTTGTTAACTAGCTGCTTGCACAGCCCTCGAATGTCCTAAAACATGGAAGAAACAAACACCTTTCCACGTTTTCTCCCAAGTCTGACACAAGAACATGGGAATGACAAACGCAATTTCAAACAGCAGTGAACCTTTCCTAAAGATACAATGGCCTGTGATGATGCTGGATGACAAAAAAATGGGAGACCCACGCAGAAGCACTGCCATCCCCTCCAGGAGCCAGACAGATGCTAGCCAGGAGCCTTACTGCAGCAGCATCTGTTGGGATATGTGGATGCACCACGCTCACCAGCGATTCTGAGCTTTAAGCAAAGAGAAAGAGGGGTGAGCAGTGACTGTGACTAACAGCAGAGGACTCCTACAAAGGCTGGCCGAGGCAAATTGGCTGCAGAGGGCTGGGAGGGAGAGGCACCAGGACACCACACCTGTGGTGTACAGCACGAGGAACCGAGATCCAGGCAGGCTCATTATTAGCTCTGGCTAATAAGACAGCTCCATGGCTGTCTGTAGGTACCAATAGAGCTAATTATTGTTTCTGCTCCCCGACCCCACATGGAAGGGCTCATTAAGCCAGGAGTCAGGCAATACCCACAACAGCCTCCACTACATTTAGACAGCACTTCTCTGCTGGAGAAATAAGCCACAGAAACCCCAGAGAGTGAGATGCAAAAGGCAGATCCACAGGGAGTCGGCTCAGGAGCAACAGAACTGGATCAAAACTAGCTCTGTGGAAATCCGAGGTGCTTTCTGCATCCTGTCCACTGACCCCAGGTCCAAAAATAAAGCCCAGTAGTTACTCACACCATCCCTGCATCATCACAAGCTTTCCTCAGAGTGTGCCTGCTACCTCTCAACTAAAGCATCCTGCAGGACCTGACCTCTCCTTGAAAAATCATCACAGCACGTGTAAACTGACAGGGAAGCCTGTCAGTTATGACTTTTACCTTTTAAGACAACATTCTCAGTTACATTTAACCCAGATCGTGATTATTATTTCTAGTGTCACACATCAAGGAGTGGCTTGTCTGACAGATTTTATCTATTTAATGTGCAAGTGGTCAGCAGTCTCAGACAAATTATCTAGGTCAAGAAACAGCAGGCAGACTGCAAACTTTTCATCCACAACACGATACAAACAAGTGTTTTCAGATTATAAAGTCATTGTTTCTACATACAAGACCCATGCCTTACAGCTGAGGGCTTCTTACAAAGGTTTTACCTTGTCACGTTAGCCCCTCCACCTTACCTCCCTCACAGCATTCTTAACCCATTTCAAAAGTTTGACTTTTTCGGAAAGACGTGAGGTTTTTGGCTCCTTCGTAAAACTATCAATTGCTGCAGACTGGCAAATACATTTACCATTTGCTTTTTCCTCATCCTTAATTCTGAGAAGTCAATTCATTTTATTTCTAGTGCGTTCCCTTCGATAGTTTCAGTAACAGTAGCATTTAGCCCCAACAGGCAGACACAAAGTTGATGGTCAGCATAGAAATGAATTAGAGGTCTCCAAGCAGCTGCTAGAGAGAAAACAGCCCTAAAGAAACTACCAGGGGAGGAAAGAACTTGTCACGTCTCTTGGCAGTCTCAGATACTAGAAAAAGTCTGAATGAAAGCAGCGGCAGCTCCAAGACCCCACACATTTAATGGTGAGCCAAATCCGGCAAAATCTGGTAAAAGTTCTATGGAGTTTCCAGCTGTACTTTCAACTAAAGCTTTTTGGCACTTGCGAAGGTACAAAAAGCAGCCAGGAGCTCTAGGAACAAGCACATAAGCTGGAAGTCTCCATGAAAGCAACCAGCAATGCAGTAATTTTCTTGTAAATTTTGTAAATACTTTATTTCTGTTCTCAAATAGGGGACCCTGCAGCTTTGATTAGCTCAGCTGGTTAGAGCTTGGTGCTAATAATGCCAAGGTTATGAGTTTGATCCCCACATGGGCCATTCACTTAAGAGTTCGACTCGATGATCCTTGTGAGTCCCTTCCAGCTCAAAATATTCTGTGATTCCTTCCCTTCTGTACTTTGAGTGCAGAACACCAAGACCACACTGCTTATGCTTTACATCTATCCTCCCACATCTGAATGGACTGAAAATAAGGCAAGATTTGACTGTGGATTACTGTCACAAAAAACAAATTTAAGCTATCTGCAGTTTGACTCCACTTTAGCCAAACACTATTTGCTCACTTACATTTAGCGTACGCACTGGCACAAAACCTGCCTTGCATGCAGTTTGGGGGAACCCGCACTCACGAGTGCCCTGCTAAATTAAAATTCTGCCCTGGAGGATTGGGAAGACCTTTTTGCAACCTCCCAGAGTCTGCTTGACGATTGCAAGCTGTGTACTGATGCAGCACATGTACTATGTGCTCTCTTCTGCCAGCTCTGCTCGGGTGGGTACTGTACAGATGAAAGACCACGCTGACAGACAGAGACAGTTGCTCCTCCAGTTTCAACAGCAAGTTTTGCCAGAGATTCCCCAGGGTTACAGTCATGATTTAGCTGGCTCTGCACAGTTGTCTAACCCAGGGGTCAAGGTCCGCACATTTTTTACCATTGACTTGCACTTCCCTATCTGCTTCTTTTTTTCTTGTTTTGTTTTTTTAAGACTTAACAGTTAATTTCTAAGTCAAGAAGAGCAAATGTCTTGGTTTGTATTTTGGGGGTTTTTTTTGGGAGGGGGTTAATCATTGAAATATTACATTTTCATTTTAGTCTATGAAGAAGTCATAGATTTCTAACCTTAAATTACAGAGCAGTTTCCTTCCAAGGATATTTTGATTTTCTTTCCCACGGCACGTGACAAGACTCTAAGCTCAAGCCTTAATGCAAGAACACATACTCTCTGAAATTATTAACTTGCACTGTGAGCTTACAGAAGGTACCAGCTGAGTAAGAAGTAAGAGGGTGGCTATTTGAGGTTAGCTATTTACTAGGTTAAGGTTACAGTCACACACACGGCACATATGGGGCACAGTTAGCCACAGAAGTATATGAAAAGACCATTTGCCCTTTAGGGAACCAGCTGATAATTCCAGGCAGTTCAGGGTCAACAAGATATCCTTTACTGTATCATGGGGGATGGTGGAAGTGTCGGGCAGGGTGCTCCTTTGGTATCTGGGGGAATGGTCACAACTGTGAGGGTGCAGGGAGGTGACAGGACAATGCTAGGCTCAGGCTACTGCAAGAAAGCCTACAGCTTTCTTCATTCTGTGCTTTCTGGAAATAGTTTTCTGGAGTTACTTCAAAGATATTAAGTGTTTGGGGAATTAACTACATCATTTTGATGTTTTAAACAGTGGAATAAAGGGCTTTCCGAGCGGCACTGTTGTACAATAGAACCTCAGGCATTTCTCCTTTTGAAGCTTTGGCAATAGGTGATCACCTTGTGGCATTGGTATGGTCTCACTTGGTAACTGGGAATTTATCTAAGTCCGACTGGTCCTATTTTTGCTGCAAGTGATTTAGAATTCCCGAGGGACAGGGGAATAAAAACAAATACTGCATTCAATACTGATCCAGAGACGAAACCAAAGAAAAAAGCACAAGTCACAGTAATAAACTTGTAGAGTTGCTGTACATCTGATTTCAGAGACTTTTCAAAAGTTACTTATAATTCTCTTTTTCATTCACTTATACCTAGGAAGTCTTGAAAAAAAATCATTCTGCAGAAGAAATCTGACCAGAATTATAAAGGTTTATCAGCAAAGAAAACCTGAGTTTAAAGTTTAGTTTTACATGCTGTCAAGAAAAAGAAATGGGTACTATGCGAATTTCTTTACAGGAACTGATGAAACCTGCAAACCTGATCTGAAAAAGTCAGAATATAATTCAGAGAAATGAGATAGTAAGAGTTAAAGTTACTAACAAACAAGTCTTTCAAAGGTACGTATCAAAAAAGTGAATCAAGGACCCTATCTTTTATTACAATGTATTTATTCTTTTGATTGAAGAAAGAAGGCTTTTGTACACATCCTGTATATATCTCAATTTTTGTCACTTATGAGTCCACTAGCTAGTTTTAAACTTATCTGACAGCAGGGAAGATTTACAACAGAGAGAAATAATGAAGAATTTCAAATAAACCAAAAGCAACAACCTTAAGGGCAGAGAATCACAAGGAAGGCACAAGCTGAGAACATCAAACACTTGAAAACACCAATATTTACACAGATTCTTAAACTCACAGAATAACTCTTTAAATATTAATAAAACCAAACCTGTAAAGTACTTCATACCAGCACAAATGACCTGAAACAGAAGATCAGCTTTTCCAGACTTTCTAAATTAAAGTTAATATTTAATACAGTGTTTTCCTTAGTCTAGTAACTAAAAGTGAGTTCTACGTTAGCAAATCAGAGCATCCTACTTGCTTTCAAGTTACAAATATACTTTTGTATGTTACAAATAAAAGGTGACCTCAAGAAAAATGGAGCTTCGCTAGTTTTTAAGTAAACACAGCTTATCCAAATTCTCAGATCTTAAAAAAAAAGCAATGCTTAGATGTCTGATAGGTAACATTTTGCCCAACAATGAAGGAAAGGACTAGCCCAAGCTCTCACTGTTGGCTTTCATGGTGAGCTGGCAGAGGGCTCAGGGAGGGAGGAGCTGGAGAAGCTGGAGCATTTGGCAATGGAAGACCAGGAAGTCAATATCTGGCTGGTTGACAAGACAATTTTCTGGCTGTAATCTCATTCTCTTAAGCAAATTAAAATAACAAAAAATGCTCTCATTGCCCTTCTGGTTAATAGCATTTCATTCACTTGAATATCCTGCTGTTTGAATCCTTAATTCAACTATTACCAAGAATAAATTTTATTTCTGACCTCAAGCAAGCAGAGGAAAGTCTCAGAATTCCCTCACAACACTGAGATGGCCCACGTAAATCCAACTTAACCCCCAGAAAGTGCTTTGTTGGCGAGTGCATGCTTTACTGAAAACAACACCACGCATCACGTATGGAAAAAGGGTTACAGGTAGACCATTTACACAATGAACACAATCATCCTGACCAAGCAGCATCACACAAAACTTTTCTTCTATTCTCTATTCACTTGACACCAAAAGGCACCCTAAAACAGGCTGAAGCAACGGTAAAACATTAAAAATTAAATAAATGGAAGCAATATACTGAAATAGTCTTGCAACAAAACATACACAAGATTTCCTCACAAGAAGTATTCCACTGCCCCTGGTGTCAACACGTTTCTCCAGAACATTGTATTAATAAAAGGCATGAGGAGGCAAATCAAAAAAGCCCTTTTGATAAGTATAAACTCTCAGTAAGAAGAGACCATGTGATTATTGTCTGAAGTCCTAGGCACCGTTCAACAAGAATCGCGTTACTGTAGAAATACATTTTGACTTTATTAAAGTTTTTGATTTAGCCTCGCTGTAGCTCACAGTTTACAAGCAACCACAGTGAAGTGTCAGAAGATGCAATGAAGTGCCTGCACTTTTTAAAAGAAGTCTGTATTTTTTTCTTTTAATGTCTCCTACATGAACATTTCAACACCGAATCCTGCAGTTAATACAGTTTTAGAAGGTTCTGCCTCAGGTCAGTATCTTGAAAAAACTACTTAGATATTTATAAGCTTTTTATGCAACATGAAAAGCAAAAGTAACCAAATAATACATCTGGTTGTTTCCTACTTCACCATTACAACACCTGAAAAAAACCAGTAACTGTTTTAAGACCAAGTACAAAGATGTCCTAATTACTGGAAATCCCTCAACAAACCTAAGCAGCAGAGCAAGATTAATAGTCACAAGACCCAGAGATTAATCTATTTACCAAAGAATCTGTGGAACAAAGCAGTCTAATACTAAGATTACTGAAGCTAGATTTTCAACAAGATAAGGGTCAAGAGACCTAAACACTGCAAAATATCTCTCTAATAATGACTTCTTATAAAACTAAAAATATGTTCCAGAAGAAGATATTACCTTGATGACTTCCATTTAAAAAGTCTAATTTAACAAACAAAAGTCTCTAGATTAATTAAATCGAGAGCAAAAATTACTATAAACATATTACAATGTAAGCCAAGTAACAAGCTGACCAGTAAAATAAGTCCTTTGTTTTTAATTACCTTTAAAGTACAAGAATGGATGCCAAAGGTAAAAAAAAAAAAAAAAAAAAAAAAAAAAAAAAAAAAAAACCAAAACCTTACTCAACTCCCATCCTCCCCATAAAAAAAATCCTCTATGTTGGAACAGCATAACCATCAGTACTGAACAGCATAACCAATCAGTAAACTAAAGCCAACATTTAATTCATAATAGGGAAAAAAAGGTCTAAAACTTCAGTCTTTCAAATCCCAGTTCAATGAAAGCTGGTACAGTGAAATTCCATAACCCAGAACCTGGAACAAGACAATTCAAGCTAGAAATTTCAAGGCTATTGGAGTGTTTGTTGTTTTTCTTGTAAACTGTTTAAAAACATTGTCATCTTACCAAAGAATTCAGCAAATTTTATTGCTTACACCAGGACAGATGGCTTTCAAAAGACAAACTGGCTGTAAGCTACACGTATGCTACAGAAGACACCAGAATTCCTGCATGTTGGTTGATGTTTCCACACTTAATTATTTAGTCAAAGACTTCCACTTGCACAGATTTCAAAGGTATGTCCTTCAAAAAAATAATATTTCACAAAACAAACCTTAAACCAACCTAGCACTGCTGTCACTTGAGTTTGCACTAAAGAAATAAATGCTGGCTCCTAATGCCCCTATCATCCTATAGCTACATTTACCAATTTGTATTTTTTTTACTTTGCACAGCATGAACTACATGGGAAACACCTTACAGCTCCTAAGAGCCCGTGCTGCGCCAGGGGAGAACACGCTGCGCTGAGCTGCCTTCCGTGCTTCACAGTCTTCGGTCTTTAAACTGACACCACTGAACACCTGACTGAAATGGGACAGAAAAAGACCTCCTGGCTGCTCATCCACAGGCTTCCAGGGACCTACAATGAAGCTCAGACACTCTCCTCAGCCTGGGAGAGCTCTCCCATGAAGACAGAAACCATTCCTACCATCTAGGGCATCCAACAGAGGGGAAAAATGAGGATGACAACAGAGGGATTAACAACCTATTACAGCTCCTAAATTCCATGCTACCGATTCAGAGGTCAGCCAGCTGGTCCCAGAGGAGCATTTCCTCGCTGAAAACTGTACCACCAGACAGTGCCACCCACTCCCCACTGCGGTCTTGGCAACTGCCTGCCCCAGTGACCCGGTGAGGATCGTACAGAGGTACCTGCTGACTGCACACCGGGGGCACCCTCGGCACATAACCCACCTGGGGGAGCGGGGAAGGAAGAACAGGTTCAGTGGTGGCAAAGGAGTGCAACAGGGCAGGGGTTTTTCCCTGCAAACTGAACTTACTCAATGTTCAGGCCTCAGTCATCAGAAACTGCAGGCCTGTGGAAATTAATTGTGGTATTTTTAATGAGCCAAATGCTAAATATGATGTAAGAATCCATGAGTAAATTCTAGGGTATCCTATAGCTTACACTGTCAGCACTGATAACTTCTTCATTTATACCTAACTCAAGAGCAAGTTGCATCAGCCACATCTTCCATTCCTTTTTGTGTTAAATAATTATCTTTAATAGTGCTTTTACAGTAGGCCTTCATTTTCCCACAGCCTCATTAACCAGGAGACTTGAAAACAATAGGTCTTCTTGCATGCAAAGACAGAGGATGCAGCTGCTTCCATCTATAAACAAGATGTTGTTGTATCAGATGTGACTGCTATTGTTTCAGTAGCCCATGGGTTACATGAGAAGATCAGAAGCAAGGGTCAAGG
The DNA here is from genome assembly GCA_013397865.1 of Struthidea cinerea. NCBI lineage: Eukaryota > Metazoa > Chordata > Aves > Passeriformes > Corcoracidae > Struthidea > Struthidea cinerea. Next base: position 640,227 of record VZTI01003848.1, on the reverse strand, counting down.
TGTATTTTTTCCTTTCTTCATTATCTTAAAAAAAAAAAAAAAAAAAGGGACCAAAAAGGTGAACAGAACAGAAATGCAATAGTTTATACAAGTCACTTCTCATATTCTCCAGGTTCCTGACATAAGACAAACCTGAACTGTAATGACAGAAACCACTGAACAGTGGAACTAGCTTTGTATTTTAATAATAATTCGTGAGATTATAGAGCTGTCATATACTGTACATCCAGTGATACTTTAAAAACACCTGTGGGAAAACGTAAATCTGAGCTTACATTATGATTTTTGTAGTTGGAAGGCCTATCTGTACATATTGCCCGGTATTTTAGTCGTACCTCAGATTTTCAAGGAGGACACAGAAGAAGCATAGTGTAAAAGCCTGTATTAGCCATCAACTGAGATGGCAGTTTAGGTACACTTCATTAGGAACGTGAGTTTAGGATGGATTCCACATAGATCACACTCCAATGCAATCTACAGGTACCCAGTACTTTAAGCTCGCTCCTGAGTGAGGAGAAGAACACGGGAGAGAAGAGTAGGGAAGCACAAGGAAATCCAAGTGCCTTCAGTACCAGTCTGTGAAATGGCATCGCAAGGAGACAAGGATGGATCCCAGGGTCATGAGTAGTAGAGGATTCACAAAGAAGGGGAAAAAGGAGAAAGCCACTTCCTACCCTTATCAGATAATAAAACTTCACTGATCCATTGTCAAAGATTTCCTCTCTGATGTACCTTTTTCTTGTGATGACACCAATCACATTAAGCTGTTCCACCCACTAATCCAAATTACCACTATCCTAAGTTAAACTACATTAGAAATACTTAGATATTTCATCAGTGCCTTTAGTTTATAAAAGTATAATTTTTTTCTTGAGAAAGTGTATTAAGGTAACAGCACTGCACTGGCTACATAGTGCACCCACCACTGGGATTTGGCTGCTCCATGTGTTACCCTGAAGCTGTTGGTGACAGAAGACAGTTCTGCTTTGGAAGACTAGCAACACTCCTTAAAAAACTCGTACACCTCGCCAAATGTCTTCTAGCTCCCTCTTCCCAGCAGCTCCTACCAGCCAGGCTACTACAGTAGGGGTGCACCCCAAACCTACAGAGAAACCTCAACCCTCAGACAAAAATGTTTCCATCTTTCATGATGCATCTAGAACACACAGCCAGGCAGGCAATTAAATTCCAAGCTGGCTCCAAATTCAGGGACACCTGAGCTGCAAAATACTGTACCTGTCCCACACAGCCTAAATTTAAGATACATACGATACATCTTTATATATGTGTATAAGGAAGACAGATAAACAAATATTCCTGACAAGCAATATACAACCTTTGGTGTATTTTCTGTACTAAGCTTCATATCACTGCAGCAAATTTGAAGTAAGTTTTCAGTCTTCTTCATGGATTTGAAAGGTCGGCATGCCTCCAGAAACATGGTGGGGGCAGCAAGAAAGAAAAAAATCAACTAAAAATGGGGGTAGGAAGAAGAATTTTCAGAAGCACTTGAGGCAGAAACAAGAGTTACAGTCAGAACAAAAACTGTAAGCAATTCTGACGGAGTAAGAAGCACAACTCAACAGACCCAGAATTGCTCATAATTTAGTGAATTCATTATAAATATAGGAACAACAGCTCTGAACACAATTCTGTTTTGCTTTTAAATCTCAAAAGTTTACATGCGTTATGTTGGCGGAAACTTTCTCTTTTGTGATTCCTAGTAGGAAACCCCTAATTTTACACCCACTAGTGCCAGAAGCTTGCAGCATCAATTAGTGACTGCGTTTAGCAGAAGAATGTGACTTCCCGCAGAAGAATGTGACTTCCATCAACAGTAACAAAGTGACACTCGGTATTCACCAAGTGCTTTACACTACTCTTCAGATAACTGACTTGCTTGTTTTTATTAAAGAAAAGCATTTAAGGGCTGTTAACAGCAAGTTGTGCTGCCTGCACACATACTCATCCCTCCGACAGAAGTTCAAATAGAGGAACAAGCCTAGATTCAAAATTAAACTCTGCACCAATTCACACAGCCACAGATTACTGATGATCTACTGCCCTTTTAGTCACAGCTAAAACCCTTTGAAAAATCCTTTTTGTGCTGAATCACACAATCTACAAACATCTGGAACTATCATTAAAAAAATCTCATTTGAAACCAGGCTAAGTCACTCACTGGCTTCTAAGAGGGCATGCTATATGCACATCATGCAACACAGAATTATTTAAGTTCTCATATCATTTTTCAGAAAGGAGTATATTTTTCCAATTCTTCTTGAAAAAAATGACATTGTAGCATCAATTAAAGGATTTCAATGACTTTCACAGCTTGCAGATATACCAATAGTACACAGTAGCTCTACAAGCTCATCAGCTAGACAGCTTGTAGCCAAACATTAACTTTTACAACAACGTGGTAAGAGTCTTTACATCAGAAATTTATCTTAATGTAGTATTTATTTGCCACTTATCCTTTTCCTGAAAAAAAAAAGTATTCTTATTTTTGGAAAAAGCCCTGGACAAGGTTTCAAAAGTGCGTTCTTTTACAATGTTGTTTGCTTGCTTTCCCAACTGCCCATCGTACACATTTCACCCATTAGAAAAAGATGCTACAGTAAACAAAGAACACTGCAAAGCTGATGGTCATCCACCATAAAACAACAAAGAGGTATTTTTCTGGTTTCAGATCAAGTTGACCGAAGTTGTATTAGACCAAGGAAAAAAAAATTATTGCTTTAGCATATGCTCAAAGCACAGCAATAGCATAGTGGGTCTACTTTAAGTGAATACCAGAGAAGCTACTGCAGCACTACATTTATAATCTGAATTAAGAACCATACACAGCATGACTGAACTGAGTATCTAGAATGTCTTTTGTAAGACTGCTCTCTGTAACAAGGCCATGCAACATTCTCATTAGAAAAATATATTTCAGGCTGTCCAAATGTATAGCGGCCTGGTGATTTCTGGACAGATTTTAATGTAGGTATTTCTTGTGTTCCAGTACAAAGCAACTCCCCCCCTCAAATTTTTTTTTTCCTACTCCAACCACTACAAGCATAAAATAGGCAAAGCCATGTATCGTATCCACGCAGGTTGCTTTGTTATGTATGATGAGCTACGGGCAAAAGAAAGCAGCGCTGGAACAGCCACCCACAATGGAGAGCATAATTGGAGCGAGTCAGCTGCAGCACAAACACAAAGGCACGGGGGTAAAAGGAAGCACCTTCCTTACTGCACAAGGAAATATCACCTCCTTCCCAGCAAAACAAACTCTGCAGAAGAACAGCTACAGCAGCACAACCCATCCGAGCACTTCCGCCACAGCAAAGACAGGATTATGAAAGATCATGAACTATACTGTTCTCCCTGCTTTATTTCCCAGAGGTATCACAGTACCAGCAAATTAAAGGAGCTTTCCTTCCTCCTCTCCTCTGCACGGCTCCCAACCCCCAAGGACTTGCTACACAAACGTTTATGTAGCCTTTTACATTTAGGTATTTTTATTGATCCAGCTTTGGAAAAAGGCACATACTACTTCATTGTCTTACAAATAGCACCAACATTTAAGGTCAAATTTACTTTATACTTGTATCTGAGATTTAAATGCTGAAATGGTGCAGAGAATATACAGATGATTACTAGCCCTATAGCCTTTCACTGAATTTGTGGTCAATGAATAAGCATTTGCAATTTCTATATTTTCTGTACAGTTTACAACAGCTGCAAACTCAATAGTTGTCTCTGAGGATGAAAATGAAAACTTGTTATTCTGGAATGAGAACAAAAAAATCCCTCTTTCTTTCCTTGTCTATGAAAATACTTTTTTCTTTTTTCTCTCTTTTTTTTTTTCCTTGAGCAGAAAAGGCACTAATCTCCTGAATGGACTTTTGTAGACCTGCAAATTTAAATTTTCCCACTCATCTTCTGGAACACAGACTTGCAAGTGCAAAATCTTGGAATTTTAATTTAGTGTTATTTTGCAGGAGCACACTCTGAGAAATGGTTTGACAAAGCTGTTTAACATCCTCCATAAAAAGGAAATCTTGCTCAACTAATTCAAGGTTTTGCACTCCACAAAGAATTACAGATATATTGCATTCATTTCATTAAATGAGATTAGGTTCATTATCTTCAATATGAAGTGCTTGAACATTCTTCAATTTCTTTAAGAATAACCAAAATTTTAACAAGCAACTCTTATATTGTTGTTCTTTTTACAATTACCAGATGAATTGGGAAAAAGTCAGTCAGTCATTTTACATAAAATTGAGTATTTGTGTGAACAAGTCTACACTTCTCTCCTTATCTGGACTCACCAATACTTAGCCTACAGCATTTGCTATATGACAGTTTGCCCATACATTCTAGATAACAACAGTCTTGAAAAAAACACTGATACAATCAATGCAGCCTTCTCAAAAATTTCATCTACTATCACCCAAGGCATACACAGATGCAATTTGATCATTTATTTATCCCTCAGAAGAAAGGAAGGAGTTTATTGCAGACCAAGAACAAAATGAGACACATGGCTTTCACATCCCTATTTTGGCAAAATCTCTTTCCTTTCGCACAACACACGTTCACATCCATTTGCAGATGTTTCAGTGCTCAGACATTACCAATGCAGTTTCAGAACTCATTCTGTTATACCGATGTCTTAAAAGAGTGACGATAAATCTTGACAGGTGTTTTTGAAAAATGTGCCTTTACTACCTTCCCACACTGCCCAGAACTCATCTCCTCTCTTTCTTTGCCTAAGCAGCTCCTCAACAGCAGCCACAGTTTGTCACCTGGATGTGACAGAAAATAGTATCATCATAAATCAAATAGAGCTGAAAATTGCAAAGCAAACTAAACATCCAAACCTTCTTCAAGCACCTTCGGAGAGAGTAAAGAAAGAGTCATAGAATCATAGAACAATTTGCAGATGAAAGGGACCTTAACATCTAGTTCCAACCCCTCTGCCGTGGACAGGGACCAGCTAGACCAGCTCCATCCAACCTGGCCTTGAATACTTCCAGGCATGGGGCCTCCACTACTTCTCCAGCAACCTGTCTCAGTGCCTCAGCACCCTCACAGTAAAGTATTTTTTCCTAATATCTAGTCTACTACTCTCAGTTTGAAGTCATTCCCTCTTGTCTTGTCACTACGCGCTCTTGTAAGTACTCTCCATCTTTTTTTGTAGGCTCCCTTCAAGTACTGGAAGGCTGCAATTAAGTCACCCTGTCTTTTTCAAGCTGAACACTCTCAATTTTCTCAGTGCCCCTCCTCACAGAAGAGGTGCTCCATCCCTCTGATCAACTTGGTGGCCCCTTCTGGACTGGATCCAACAGATCCCGTTCCTTCCTGTGCTGGGATCCCAGAGCTGGATGCAGCACTGCAGGTGGGGTCTCACCCGAGCAGAGCAGAGGGGCAGAATCCCCTCCCTCCCCTGCTGCCCACGCTGCTTTGGATGCAGCCCAGGACACGTTTGGCTCTCTGGGCTGTGAGTACCCGTGGCTGGGTCATGCCCAGCCTCTCACCCACCAGCATCCCCAAGTCTTTCTCGGCAGGGCTGCTCTGGATCTGTTCATCCCCAGCCTGCATTGATATTGTGAGTTTCCCCAACCCAGGTGCAACACCTTGGTCCTGTTACACCTCACAGTGTTCCCAGGGCCCCACTTCCCGAGTTTGTCCAGGTCCCTCTGGATGCCATCCCATCCCTCAAGTGTGTCAACTGCGCCACTCAGCCTGATGTCCTCTGCACATTAGCTGAGGGTGCAACAGGGCTGCTCCAAAATGTGTAATGGGAGATTAAGTATCATATTCTTTCTACCTTTACTGATAGCCATGAACAAAACAGAACACTGGATGATATGAGAGGCAAAACAACAGTCATTTAGAAACAAAAGGGAAAAAAAAAAGGACACAGAAGCGTAAACTACCCCATGCAAAATACAAGCAAAAGACACAAAGGACAAAAGTTGACGTTCTAAATCTGAGGGGTTGATCACGCCCAAGTTCACTCACGCTCAGGCTTCCAGGGGGTCTGTCAAGAGATGGGCACATACAGGGCACAGAGCACCTGCAGTAGCTTCATTGAAACATGGCTCATAAGAAAACTGTCTTGTCAACTATTTATTATCATATCCAAGAACATAGGGGTTTTGACCAAATGTAGAGGTCACAGGGAAAAATAAAAGTTACTACAACACATAAGCAACAATATACCCAAAATCCACATTTTTAGTCACATTTGGTTATGGCTTTTTGTTGCTTTCTTAGACAGGCTCCAGAAAGACAGATGGTTCTAACAAACACCACATAGAACACCACTACCACTGTAGTGCCACACAGAACACTTGTAAATAGGGAGAACATAACAAGCTATAAAGAAACACAAAATCCAAATATTTAGTTAAAAGGGAATACAGCAAAGTAATACAGAAAGGTATTACTGTAATCTTTTCATTATTAAACTTTTTTCCAAATTATGCCTATGAGAAACGAAAGCATTTAAAAAAACAGTCATACATGATGCAAAAGCATGTATGAACTAATAAAAAAATACTCGCTTACTATACCATGACAGTTTTGAGAGCCCATAACGCAGCCATCAGAGAAGTAAATACTATGATAACAGCAAAACTATTTGAGCCTTTCTACAAATTGCTCTCGAGATCCCATCTAGTCATTTCCTCCAGATTAATTCTGCAAGGGAGTATTCCCAAAACACTGGCTATGGTAAAACACAGAAGAGGTCACAAGCAATTGCAGCTCTCTAGAAATAAAGTTAACTAGAATATACACAAGGCTATTAAAAGACAAAGCTGACCTAGTAACACAAGCACCACTGCAATAGGAATTTGGAAAGGAATACAAACAGTTTAGGAAATACTCTGCTGCGTAGCAGTCTGACACTGCAAAAGATGGATTCAGTTGCCCAGTCGCCTCTTCTATTTCAGTCCTAAAACAAGGCTCAAGTGTGTCATGTAGAAAAACAAACACTCTTCTCATTTTATTAATAAACCAGTTTACTAGTTGAGGCCCCCCACGTGATTTTTGGTTGCTTAGATTTGGTACTTATACTACAAATTCTATATACAAACCATTATAATTTATACATGCACACCCACATAAACAATTCCTAAAGGCTTGTAACTCAACAGCAAAATCAAAATTCTATATTTTTTCTTAATTTTGCTTTTAATAAGGGTTACAGAAACCTTTCTGTCAAGGACAGAAACAAGGAGAAACCTCTAAAAGAATGAAATTACATGGAGTTAAATTTATTTTCTAGAAGCAGTAAATATATCTGCCTTCTCCTAATTTGCTGTCCCTGAGGAGTCAGTAACATATCAGCCATCTGCCCTTTATGAGAAAACACCTGTAGGAGATGGTACAATGGCTTGCATCATTGGGCTACAACTACTTTAACTATTTATTACCTCAATAATTAGAGCATTTAGCTTTTAAGATTATGGTTATTCTTGCCATAAAATAAAAAGGAACAAAGACAGCATGTGACCAAGCACAAGCATTTTAACAAGTCAAAGAGGAGTCAGCACAGTGTATTCAACTATTTGTAGTATTGGGAAGACTTTATTTAACAGTTTTAAAAACAAAACAAACAAAAAAAAGGGGGGGGGGGCAGAGAGGAAAAAAAAGAAAGCCACAAAAACCACCACGACTGAAATACTAGCAAGGGTTTTTTTAATTCAAACTCAATGTCCCAGCTCACTTTAGAAGAGCAATTTGTCAGGGGAGAGAGGGAAATTAAGTCACTCATTTCCTGCTATTAGTACTATTAGCAGGCAGAACGGTGCCCTGCCTTGCTCAGGGGAGTTTAATAGGTAAAGGTTTATAGCGCATACTTTACTGTTTGGAATAGCAACAGAGTTTAACAGATTAGGTAGGAAGTTTGAATAACTCACCAAGGGTAATACTGCCTGCTGCTGAGTGGTATCACTCACTTCTCTCCAGTCCCTGCCCCGTGTCCGTCCCAAGCTAAGCTGCTTGTTTCCAGCTTAAGAAACAGGGCATGCAGATGACCGAGAGATAGACACTCCAGATTACACTCAGGTGTCAATTTGACAATTATGAAGTTAATACTACTAAGGAGAGAGGTATCCCCAGTTCCTCATTCTTTAGTACCAGCCCAGGCACGGTAATTGGTTTCAGGATTCTCAAACCAGTAAGTTGAGTTCCCTTGGATCTATCTTTGATACTCATCTCAGCTCTGGCACACATTCTTCTCTATTATCCTTCCTACTTTTGGCACCATAATGAGGAGGAGGAAGGCAACATGATTAACCACAGATTGTTTTCTTCCATGAGCTGAACCAGAGAAATTGTAGTTCTTGCATACCTCTGAGACAGAGTCCTTTTTCAGCCTTCACCCACACCCTGAATGCCAGGAGTTACAAATAGGTGAATGAACCCTTCTTGCCATTAAAGCTTTCAAAACACCCCACCATAGTAAACATGCCTACCTGATGTTGTCAGCAAGAAGAGTTGCACAGACTGCAGCGACTACTGAATTAAAACAGTTGAAAGAGAAGCAAAAACGTCACTGCATGCAGTAGAGCAATCAACACTGAACCTAACGTCTGTAAGTGGGGTTTTTACACTTGCACTTAATAATTTCTATTACAAGATTCTTCTGATGAGTGTATTTTAAGTTTAAAACGCCCTTTTTTTCCACTAGTCATCAGCTGCCAGTGTCAAGATCCACTCTGTGTGCCAAGCATATTATTCTCCTTCTGCAGCTCTGATCTGACACCAATTCTGTAAGATGTTTCATATAGAAGTCCACGCACATTTGTGAAAGGAGTTCAAAAGTTGGAATAAAACTGGACAGAAAACCTTGACCAGAATTTTGAGAAAATAAATAAGGGAAAGCAACATTTCAGAGGGTATCATTAAAGTTTCATCTTCTGGAGACCAACGATTTTGGATTTCTCAGAAACCACATGCAGTGATAACTTACTGCTCAATTTGGGTGGTACAAAGTATTGTTTCTCCCACTCTCCCTCCTCCTCCCACCAGCTCTGGGCTATTCAAAGTGACTCAGAAGAATTTAGAATGGTCACAGTTGTGTTAAACTCGTGTTTCTCAGCTGAGCATCTTCAGTGTACATTAAGCTATGCTAAAAAGATGAGAGAGGAATGGATCAGGAAAAGTATCTATGCAGGCCTCCACTACTGAGAAAAAATTAAGCTGCCCACATAACAGCTTTCTGAACAACGCAGAGAAATATCAATTTGTTCATAAACTTCAGTTAAAATATTACCTAGAAACATTTGTTCAACCACAACTAAACCAAAACCAACTTATATACTTGTATCCTTTTTGATAAGAACCTAAGATCACAGAGAAGCAGGGTTGCCTTATAAGTAACCCCAGCACCGTTCACTATTCAATAAATCCATCACAATCAACAAGACAGGAAAATCCTCAATATTGTCTTTGAAGATGAAAGAATTACTTCCCCAAATTATCCTTTCATTTTTTTTCCTATTGAATATATTTGCTCAATTAAGCTTTCAATTTGGTCTTCTTATTCATAAGAAATGAGTGAAGGGGAAAACCAATTACAGTTAGGAAAACAGCAACTTTATTTCCTCAGCTCTCTAGTTCTCATGCTCCACAGCAGTTATACAGTTCGAAAAACATTGCCAAAATGTTTGCTCTGTTGAGCTATAAATAGGTTCCTTTGAAAGAAGGAAGGAGAGATGGATCTGTAAATTCAAAGTTCAGTGCCTACAAATGAGACTAGGCACACAATTACAAACTTAGAAAAGCTAGTATAGATAAAGTTATACTTAAAATACTAAGCTGCTAATAAAAGCTTGGATTTGTTATAAGCACTGAGTCTATAGATCCAAAGTGAGAAATGTAGAAGGAATATAATTCAGAGTCAGTCACTAAGTCCAGACACCAGCTGATCCTGACAAATATAGAGATACTACTAGTTTGACATTTTTTTTTTAAACTAGAGAACCAAAAAACAAAAGCCTGACAGAGCTATCCATATCTGGCAGTGAGGCTCAAAAACAGCTGTTGGACCTGCAGAAGAAGTTTGTTTCTGAAATACATTCCTTTACCATCCTCCCAGTGGTACCCAAATAGGATTTCCTGTATTAAACACATTTTTTAGCATTAAATAGCATGCACAGTGAACCCAGCTTCAAAAATACTGACATCAAGAGCATAGTGCTTATCCTTTGCATAGCTATTGAGTGATGAGTCCCACTACCCGGAATTAGTACTTCTAAAAGAAACGTATTACCCCTCTTTCTGCCCAGATTTCACTACGATTAGAAAAATCCCAAGTATTTTTGTTCAATTCATTTAAAAATAACAATTCCTACTACAGGCAAAAGCTCCAAGAGGTGCAGGCAGGAAGAAACCTGCACTGTTGCACCAGCTGCTGCTTCAGAGGTAAGGACAAAATCCATTTAGGGAACTGAATGAGATCATACTTGAACATATTGATTTGGTGTTGGGATAATTTCTGTACACCATCGTTTTCTGCTGTGTAGAAGTTGTCATTTGCTATAGCAAACAAAAGACTACAATTGCTTATAAGAAAAGCATAGCTTAAGCTGATTTGGGAAGTGACACCTCTCATTACCAAACTATTACCATTTATTATCTATAACCTTCCTTGCCGCAGTCAAAGATGAATCCTATGCATTTGCACTTCATAAATATAGCAGCAGTCGCACCCAGGAGCTGTTCCCACACAGCAGCTGTGCTGTAAAACTGAATCAGAGAAATTAAGCGCCAAAAAGATTGCCCACAGCATCAGCTGGCACATCCTCCACAAGCACATGCACACCGGCTGCCTCTACAGCCCAGCCCTGGCCACCTCGTGCCACCAAGCAGCTGGTGGGTGAGTCACCTGCTTTATCATGTCCTCTGCAGCAAACTCTCTCTGTGCACTATCTCGTTAGAAACATGGCCTCTGAACACCCTGATTCCACTCGTCTTCCTTCACCTTTTTCAGTAATTCTATAAGCGCTTCTTTTTCCACCACTCCCCTCCCTAGGGTTTTCCAAATCCCGGGCCAGAAAACTCACAAGTCATCACAACCACCTTTCTCTTCTTTCCTTCCTGCCATTATATTATGCAAACACAACAACTAAGCATCCAGTAAAATCAATCCTCGCTCTATCTACCTCCTTTAATTTCAAACCCAGAATGAGGAGGGCTAGGGACACCTTACCAGGACCATCAGCCAAGTTACAAGCACTAGAAGTTACAGAGTGAAAGCGGGTAAAGGGTTATGACAAGAAGGTGAGCAGCCAAATAGTTCTAAGAGAGGCTAAGTGAGTAGCCCTTGAAGGCTGCCTTCAGGAAGGGTTACAGGCCAGCAGAACTATCTTCGGCAGCAACTCACGCAAGTGAGACAGGAATCAGCAGTCATTTTTGGTTTATTCTGTAGAAATTCATTTTCCTTCACCCATGCTGTTCCAACAGCCCTGCCAGAAACTCGCATAATGTAAAGGATACGTTTGATACACTGAAATGTATTGTTAGAAGTGCTTCACCTTCCTTCCACATGCGAACTATTTCCCAACACCCTGAGATTCCAGGGTGACCCTAATACCTCATCACAAACCTGTGCCCATCCTGATGCTACAGTCAGCTTTCCAGTTTCAGGTTTATGGCTTTTGCCACCCCAGTCTTTCCCAATCACGATGCATACTTGGTAATCAGTTCTTGACAATGACATTATTTGGACTGTATATTCTTTGGAAAAAAGCAAAGCTTTGTTGTCAGAAAAAATTACACGATTTGAGCAAAGACGAAGCCATTAGACTGAACATAAACATACCCTAAAGCAAGTTAGAGCTTCTAGAATACCCACACTCCTGTAACAAGCCGCACTTTGAGCACATTGAAGTCCTCATCTCTTGGGTTTCTCCCCCAGACAGGACAAGCATGCATCATTTTCATTTGTTTTCAGACAGAAAACACTATAAGACAATGTCTTCCATTAAATTATTTGTTTGGCATTTAGATTGGATAGCATTCCAAGGCTTAAAGAACTAAACTGAAAGAACAGAATAAAAGAACTCATTCTTCTTGAAAGACAGGTCTTTACTACTAAAAAACTGAAGAGTTCCCGTCTGCAAACATCTCTCTTCCTGTTTGGTGAACCCCCTCTATATCTTTAAAAAAAAAATCAGTTTTGTCTTCTTGAAGTAGATATCCATTGGATATTTTTTATATGATCAACAGGATGCATTTTTGTTTGGAACTGCACAAAAATATGGGGATGTAGTCACTATTTTTAGACATGCCACAACAACATAGAAATATTCTCATGACAACAAAAGCCAAGAAGTTAAGATATCTGACTAATGACCTTTAATGAACTCTTGAACAGCATGCATTACATACATATTTTGTTTGGGGTAGAATATCTCACTTCCTCTCTCTGTGCAAATCAAGTATTTATTTTTGCAATGTTTTGTATAAAACAAGGCCATGAAATCAAGCTACAGACTTGAAACCTTACTATAAACCCTTGCAGGTCATTGCCCACAATATCCACAATGGACTACGGAAGCAGAGGGAAAAGACACTCCTTAAGGGACAGGTTTTGGGAGAAGAGGAGCTCAGAGGTTAAGGCGATAGATGGCAGATGCCAACAATTACATATAAAATTCATATATTCAAGAACCACTATTTTACTGCTGGAGAGCATCTCAGCAAGGTATATAGCTCCTATCCAAGTTCAAGCATTACAACACCTCAACTAAAATAACAGAACTGCAAGCTAAATGAATTCACAAGGTCAGGACCAAAGAGGGCTATCTTTTTATGCCTCATTTAATTATCCAACAAAAACTATACACACATCCTTTTTCCTAACAATACTGTGTTTAATACAGTGGCATAATCACACCACACAGCTCAAGAAGCCTTACGACAAGTATTTAGAAAAAATTCTTGTCTGTTTTTTCAAATTAATTAGCCAGTAAAGGTTTTAAGTCAACCTGAAGCTTGTATATAGAGAAACTGCAAGGGAGTTCATGCACTTCAATGTATTTAAAATATTTCTAGGCATGTGTATAAGGAGTATCAATGTTGCATACATCAAAAATGCACTAGTAGGATGCAGCATAGCCTTTCCAGTGGAGAAAGACACTGCCATTTCAAGAGCTCTGTTAACCAGGGTGGTTCTGCTTAGAAAGCCCTGCACCTGGGAAAATGACCAAAGTAAGAAACACATACAACAAAATATTTCAGTGCTATAAAAATTTCAGCTAAGGCTCCTAAACTGTCAAATACAGGGAAGGTGCCATAAAAAAGGCCTTTTGCATCAGGTCAGTATCAACAAGGACAGAGATAAGTCTTTCACTTTTTCAAGTAAAGAGTCCTTTGTCTGCCATTGAGACTTGTTAACTTGTTATTTAATTACACTCTAATATTAAACTTTTACTAATTTTTCTCCCACAATATTACACTCTAGCCTCTTTAAGAGTTGAGACAATGGAAGCATCACCAAGAAATCCATCTCAAAGAGATTGCTAGGATTGATAACTTTGCTATTACTAGGCAGTACCATAAAGATATTATAGCATGTTAATAAGCCTAGAGCACAAGAATATATTTGCATACTTATTTTACAATGTTTACTTCCTTCCTATTTGCTACACTAGTGAGCTGGCATTACTTCTTTCAATTAAATCCTGCATTTTAAATAACAGCATAAAATTGCATATATTCCACCCAACACAAATCAGGTCTCTCCCGAAGCCACAAAGACCGCTTTTCTTCTGTCATTCACTTGTCCAATATGCAAAGCATAGCTGTCAATCAGTTACCATCCCTGACAGCGTAATTGCTGAAGAGAACGTGAAAAACACGAGGAGGGTTGGGACCAAAAGAGATACCAGCAACATTCCTCCTTGCACACTTTAGTACTAATTGAGGATTCTTCTTCATTAAGATTCCTTTCCAGTCACCGTTAGAGCAAAACAAGGAATCCATAGAGGAAGGTTGAGAAGGCCTTAAAAGCCGGCACTGCCAAGTAAGTTTGGGTTGTACCACTCTTACTCCTTTCAAAAGCAAACTGTGGCATCCTTCACCAACAGATGCCTCATCTTTCAGGAGCTGGTTTGTCTTTACCACTGGCTCCAGGATTCCCCTTTCTAACTTCTTACCTAGTCCACACTCCCCTCTCTCAGCCTGAACACACGTGCAAGTTTTCCTCCGGGAACGCCTAACGTCTCACTGAATGAATGGCGTCTTTCTTCTCATTTTGCTCCTGCCAATTTAGTACTCTATAAGCAAAATTTGTTTGAAAAATTTTCAGGTGTCTGTCTCGTGTGAAATAATACCACCCGTAGCAGCACTCAAGCAAATATTTAAGTTCATGAAAGTTATTTAACAGCTACACAGCACAGAGGAGCAGGAATTTTTCTGGAGTCATGATCTGCACTGGAAGATGCAGAGATTTCTGTAAATCATGATGTGACAGAAAGGACATTTTTGACTACTGGGAGGCAGCCATTTCTTACTGGACCCACAAGTACCTTTTCTTTTCAGTCTATGCAGACTGAAAGTCCAGCTTTTACCAATGCAAGCATAAATAAGAAATACTGGTGCATACTAAGCCATTTATTAAGTTTTTTTAGTAACTCAAACCCCTATTCCAAATCCCTAATCCAAAATTTTAAAGAAGGAAATAAAAACAGAGACTCTCTATAGCCATAGTCAGCTCCAGGCTTTGCAACTATTTTAGTATCTGTGATCTAGAAAAACATTCAACATGTTAGAAAAAAATATTTTGAAAATTTTATCAATATCATTCACTTGCACTTGACTAACTCTCGGCCTTGAAAATATCAGCCATTTATTATTTACTTTTAAAATTTTATATTATCTAAAGAATTTCTGGTCTTCTTACAGGTTATTTATATTCCACTTCCTGAAATGGAAATTCAAAGTTTCCTGAGATAAAAATGTGACTCACTGCGGGGGTTTTGCAAGACACATCCCTTTAAATCTAAGCAAGTCAGGCGGTCTGGGTAGCTTATATAAATCCGAACAAAAACATTTTCTTCAGGTTCCACCAATGTGCCCGTTTCCAGAGTTCTATTTTCAATCCAGCACAACTTATGCTTTGAGAGCAACAGCACACAAGTAAAGGATGTTGTCTGAGTAACTTTAAGTGTTGCAAAATTTATAACTTAGAAATACTATAGAGTTATCTTCTAGATATAAGGAAGATTTTTTTTTTTTTTTATGATGAGGCCATGGAATGACTGGCACAGGTTGTCCAGAGGAATGGTAGATGCCCCTTCCCTGGAAACATTCCAGGTCAGGTTGGCCAACCTGACCTAGTTGAAGATGGCCTTGCTCTTTGCCTGGCTGGACTAGATGACCTTTAAAGGTCCCCTCCAACCCAAACCATTCCATGATTTTTTGGGCTTCCAAAAAAAGAAAAAAAATTCAGATGGCAACAGAGGGAAAGTGGACTTGCAACACCTGAAAAAAATCAGTAGAAGCAATTTTGGTTCTTGTTCTCCCTTTCTCTTCTGTGGAAACACAGACAGAGAATTTAATAGATGAAATCTTTGCAGCTTTCTTTAAAAGACAATAAATTATTTCTGATGGCCTCAGCTGCATTTTCAGAAAAACCTTTTGCCAGTATATTTGCAACTAATGGAATTTATAAAAGTGAAACATCTCATAAGCAAACTCCACTAGTTCAGATAACTTAAGAAGCTGCTGTATGACTAAATAAAGTATATTTCTCTGCTTAGCAGAGGGAAGGAATTTCCCCTCCCAACGCCCTAAAGGCTTTTGATGCATTTTTTTCCTTTTCACAGGAGAAATGATTAATAGCTATGGCTAAAATCCAATGTACAGTTTTGGCAGCTGCTGATGGACTGCTCCATCTACTTGCTGCTCCCTCTTTGCTACGCTCAACACGTGCTGTTAAATGCATACTGTCAAAAGTGCTAAAGTGATTCACTTTTAAATGTGGTAAATCTAGATTATGACTACTTGAAGAAGTTGCTTCTTAATTGCAGGTGTAGAAAACAAACAAACATTTTTCCTGTCAAAAATGGCATGCCAGCTTTCAAAGTATATAAAAAGAACCATAAGGTTAAAAAAGTTGTAACTTTTTCCACTGTCTACAGAGCAAGCTGTAATTAAACAAATTGCAAACCTTCCTAAGAGCAACAACACAGCCGTGAAAAACAAGCTCTTACGACTACTGGAAGTCTATTTTTTGCCTCCATAGTTTACACAAGTAGCATTGTCTCCAAAATTACTGTTTAGCCATGATGGGAAAAAGATCTGTTTTCAGATTACAAAAATAAAACTTCTCTCTCGAGTAGAGTCTGGAACCAAGAATTAAGAAAGACTTTACTTAAGAGATTTATGTATTTAAGAACATTATGCCATGATTTTTGTCTCAATCCCTTGCATGCAATTTAACTTTTGAGAGAACAAGAGCCTCCCAAACACAAATACAGATGCTACTCCTAACACTTCAAGATCATTTAAAGTCAAATAAATGCTTGGCTCTCTTAAGATACCAAGGAGTAAGTATATTTCATTTCCAATAGCAACCAAAGGTTGAGTCTTTGTCAGGTTTTAGAACTTCTGTTCTTTTTAGAATTTCTGTTCCTGTACAGAAATAAGAGAGCCTATAAGCTTTACTGTAAAAGAACAAATTGGACATAATGGGCATCTTGAAGTGTTATTTATTTTCTTCGTACTTTCAAGTTTTATTTTAGGTATTAATTTTCAATGTTGCTCCTGTTTTGAAGCAGTGCTAGCATTGTAACCAATGCCAGCACCAGTAATTTCCTTCTGTTTTCTTTTGGTTTGCCTGCTTTTAAGTAAAGAATTAAAAATCTAATTATTCCACGTAAGGACATTTCATTGAAATTGGAAGTTCTTGCTTGTTTTAATTGACATTAGCAGTGTTGATTTCAATTTCAAATTGGCATAACCAGTCTTTAAGCAACAAAATTTTTTAAGTATTTAAATACTTTAAACCTGTATTTACAAATACTATATTGTCAAGGAAAAAGGGACTAAAACGTTAACTAGCTCCCCATTTTCTCTCTACAAGCACTGTTTGGTAGGCAAGCATAAATGTATAGAAAGGTTGCTTTTCTTATTAATTCACTAAAAGTATGTCTGGTCTCCCCATTGGAAAATTTTATCCTCCTTCTCAAACCATACAATCATGGATCTATGGATTCCTCTCCCTTACAACAGCAGCACTTCCTTCTGAAAGACATGCCAGACTAGTAAAATCAGAAATAATACTATAGAAGACCCACTCAACCCATGCTCCTGCTCATCCTCCTGAAATACAGCCATTATTCCAAGCTTTACTTTCAAGTCAGCCTGCCTAATGGTTTCATACAGCAATATTTACCACCTTAGCATTCTTCTCTCACCCTTTTTGCTCTCCAAACAGGGTTTGTAGTGAGTTGCACTATGTTTTTGTAATCCATTGGAAAAAGTTACAGGACTGTTTCAGTTTCCCATATGAATAGCAGCATAGTGAGATGAGACATACCTACTGACACCACAGACATCCAAAAATTAGCTTAATTAGCTAACAGTCATTTAATTAGTCATTAATTAGCTTAACAGTCAATTCATTGGTGAAGTAATACTTGCACAGAAAGAGAGCAAGGAGACTACAAACACTTCACTACATTTTGTTAAAATGAAAGCTGTTATTATCACACCTACACTCTCTCCAGGCAGGTCTATAAAAATAACAGCCTGCAAAGCAGTCAAACCTAACTGACACAAGTGGAGACATTTGCAAAAGCTGCTTTGCCAGTACGGTTAAAGTCTCTTCTCAGAACAAAACGAGTATTTGGTGATATGACACGATCAGAAGAATTTCCACTTGTGTGAAAACTGATCAGAGCATAAGTTAGACTGGTACCATTGTACAGGAGAGCATCCCTGACACTCCTCTTCCTTCTGAGCATCTCAGTCCAGACATGAGAAACTCCCACAACCTACAGTACTGCATGCAATTTATATATGACATTAGAGCCTATTAAATCAGTGCATGAACAGGTTTGCCAATACAGTTAATTTAAATCATGGAGATGCTCAAATCCAATTACAGTTAAAGCACATTTCTACCTGAATCTGAATGAAAACGACAAATAGTGGAGAGGAAAAAGAAAAAGTAGAAACAAGCTAAAAACCTGGTCATACTGAAAAAGCTCTTCACACAATTTTTTGCTGTAAAAGATATTCACATACTTCTTTCTGTAAATGAAAATTAATGAGGTTACCTTAAAACTTATCTCAGTTGCATTTAAGCAAAAACATGGGATGAATCGCTATAAACTGAAGTCTACTTCTTTCTCCTTATATAACCTCCCTCTGAAAGTTAGTTTCTTCTGCCACTACAGTAAATGGAACAATATGTCTTTCTAAAGAACCGCAGATCAAGCGCCAAGTGCTGGAGGGGACAGTTAACAGAGGCAGAAAAAGAAGCTACCTGGAAACATGCACCACGTACTCTGACCTCCTATCCTCTTCTATTTCATTCCTTTTCCTGTACTACTCATCTGGGGCTTAGCCTTTAAAAACCACCAACCTCTTAAAAAGATATTGTTCTGGTAAAGTGGTTAATATTCATCTACTGCATGTGAAAATGTCACATCCAGTAGTACCTACTCTGCTGGCTGTTAGGCTGCTTCTGGCAAACATCACTGCACTTCATTATTTAACAACTTCCTCAGCGTTCAGAAACTGTCTGGACTAGTGGACTGAAGGTTATTAACATTTTAAAATGCCTGCAGCTAGTATTTCCAAGTTGTCCAAGACAGTAATTATTGCCCACATTATTGTTAAATATTAGCACCTGGTCATATGATATAATCCAACATATATTTTGCAGTGGGACTTTACATTTATTTTGCATACAAACACTCTTTCCCCTTAAATAAGCTACACTAAACTCCTCTTAAGAGAAACAGGACAAAAAACTGATACCAAATTACCTTTCTTGGGTTTGAATAACGGAGGATATTCCCTTAGGAAGAAAAGGTCACATTAACATGGAAAAACACTAATTGTACACAGAATGCATTCTACAGTTACAGCATGCTCTCTTCATTCTGAAGAGGGGAAAAAGAATTACAGATGGTTATTTCAATAAAAGCCTTCCACAGACAGCAGCACAGTGATGCTCAGGTTGATGCACAGCACCTCATCTAGACACGAGAAGAACATCCACTTCCTTAGTAACACCCACGTCTATATGCACACCTCGACTCCACCAGCATTAACCATGATAAAACACTCTCCCCCCCTCTAGTTAGCAAAAAGGGTCAGAGTTACCTGAAACTGTAGCAGGTTCCCTAAAAAAAGCCTGCTCAAGTCTGCCAGATTGCAAAGATAGTTCCACTAATAATCATTTTTTGTTACCACTAAGATTGACTGGTGAAAGTTTTCATCTCCACAATTTTGTTTATTTTTCTAGACTAACCACGGAGAACTAAGAACCCACATAAACAGAGGTTGCAACTAAATTAGCTACCCAAGACTGTGATTCTGACACCTTCACCTACCAGGTCAAACTGCCGGAGCTGGAAGATACACAAAAGTCATTTTCTCCTAAGTGTGTTTCTCCTGAAAGTACGTGCACATGGGAGGCAGACAGACAGGGTTAGATAAAGCTGTTGTGGTATTTTAAAATTAATTTTTAAATGAGTCAGCTAATTTAAATCACTATAAGGTCCCTCTAAACTGCAGCCTACCACCAAAAAGCCTTAAGATCTGACTTCTGAAACAGGCAACACCTTTCAGTTGTCCACAGGGTAGCAATTATAGACAAGTCATACTGCAGAAACACCACAAAAGTTTTTTTCTTTTCTCTACATTATTATCACTGGAAGTATTGTAACTTCCAGTGATGCTCAAAGGAGCTGGACACAAAAATCCACACCAGAGCTTATTTATAAGAAGTCAAATCATCCGGAAAAGAGAGCACTCAAGTCCTTGGCTTGATGTCCCAGCTCTAATGGCAGTAGACAGCAAAGCAGTCTGGCATTAAAATACTTGTTTACACATGCAAAAATACATCTTTACCTTCCACTCTAAGTTTACATTGAGTATGAAAGCATTTCTTAGTATCCGAATCCACAATTTCTCCCACCTCTACTTTGTCAAACAAGCAGCAGCTCACAGAAAATCCAAGAGCTGAAGATTTATTTCTCAAAACTATTTGGAAATCCAACTAAATACCCTCCATTAATAAGACTAAATACCTATATTTTTAAAGCTGGAATATGGCATTTGAATAATTTACTTGCCAGCTGATTTTCCAGATTACATCTTTAACAGACATGGGGAAAGACTGACAAACTGCTACCCACAATTCCAAATACGAAATACTGATTTGGAAAGTACATCCTCATTCTTACAGTCATTTATGGTATTTTGCAGTCCTCCCACGCAAAGTGGAGAAGTTTTGTTCCCTTTCTTAAAGACATACTTTATTTGTTCAAACTGAGCATGATTGTGAAATGTTAGATCTGTATTAATAGTTACTATAACTCACACTAACTGAAGACAGCATCGTGAGAACAGAATAACAAGAAACCCTCCACAACTGAACATACACAGCATATTCCTGCTGTTTCAAACGTTCCTTGCTGCCAAGCAATACCACTTCGGTGTAGCTGTGTTAGTTCCAGTTGCCCTAACACATTTATTCATAATGCAAAATAAAACAAAACCAAAGAAACCGCACACATCCCACAGGACAGAAAGGCCATTTTCTTGATTTTATCCAAGTGCAAACAGATGTTTGAATAGAGTGTTTTTTTAATATACACACAATCAGAAACCATTTCTAAAGTATGTCATTTCAATATCATGTTGTTGTTACTGGGAACTTTATTTTTTAATAAAAAGCAAATGTAAGCTACAAACTATTGATTAAATAGCAATCTCATAAGTAACAAGCAAAGAAATAAATAACCCTAGGGTGGTTTTTTTTTAAATTTCAGCATACTAAGAGATGTCAGGGCAATTGCTAACCCACCCTTCAGACTTTGACACTATATGGGATTTATAAAAAGGGTGGTTTTTCAGGCTGAAGAAGGAATCTGTCCATAAGCAGCAAGTACGCTTTAGTGCTTATGACAAACTGAATTCCTTTTACCCCTTAAAGCATTTTTCTTGCATTGTTCTTTACCAAAGTGAATAATTTGGCAATTTTAGAAAGCTGACTCTTAGCAGCACAAACCAATCAGAAATAAAGTTCCACACACAGAAAGCCTGCAACTGTGAAGAGAATAAGAAGAGCAGAGAGAATAAAACAGTAGAATGAGAAGCATAACCAAGGGGAAAAAAAATTAAAATTACAGTTGATAATAACGCGAAGATTCTCAGCTGGAGAAAGGAAAAAAGCCGTCTGCTCATTAAAGAAACAAAATTAGGTGATAGTGGTATAATATGCAAGCTGAAATACACAGAAGATGACCCACTATGTGAGGGATGGTGTATTAACTAGTGTACCATTTTTACTGTATCTGGCTTCTTATCAGGACACTATCTCGCACCTACCTGGAAGGTTCTCATTACTTTCTTTATCTGTTTCAGATCAACAGACAATTTTCTGGTTAGCAGGTGGTCTCACACATCACTTATTTACACACACAGACCTCTTTTGTGGTTTTTGTTCTTTTCCCTTTCTTGTTTGTTTGTTGGTTGGTTGGTTGGTTTGGAGTTTTTTAATTACAGGAAAAACCTTTAGCAAGATCTTCACAGAATATCTCCTCCTCCTGAGAAGATTAATTAAAATGGCAAATTAATCCCCCAGGAATAATTTCCTTTTAATATTACCAAAGTAAAGAATTTATAAGTGAATTTAGTTGGAATCTATTTGAAAAGCTACTGCATGTGAGTGTTTGTCCCTGAACAGCAGGCTCCTAACTAAAATTTTCTAAATGACTCATGATTGCAGCATCTCCAAGTTTTGTAAGTGTACTCTGAGCAGGTTATCCTTCCAGAGCAGCTGCAATGCAGGCATTGCAGGGCCATGCTATCCTTAGAGCTGGAATTTGCTGAAATGACTCAACATCAAGGAGCTGCTTCTGAACACCGTGGTGCTGCCTGCAGATGACCACATTTGATGGGCTGTCACTGGAGGCAGTCATAGATCATCTACAGACACTATTTTGCCATTTTTCACTCCTTACAGACACTATTTTGTCAGTTTTTTCTGAAAAAAAAAAAAAAAATACAAACCCACACATCCATCTTGAAAGACAAATGTCCATTCTGATGTTTCAGACAGCAGATACTAAACTAAGAAACAGAGTAGCAGATGCAAAAAGGATCATCTCCAGCACACAAGATGTAGCCTCTTGCCTTACTTTAAAGCTACCAAACACACTCATTAAATGGAATACAAAATCACTCATTTTAACATGCAACTAAGTTCCAGTGGTGTCAAGGCCAACTTTCAACAGACAGCAAAGCACCTGAAAAGATGCTTACCATCCCTCAGCAGTTTACAGATGGAAGACAGGACAGAAGGTAGGTAGATGTTAAGGGGGTTTTTTGTCACAACAGTAGGTCCCTGTTACTTTAAACTGTTAGCATTAGGAATACAACAAAAACATGAAAGCAGCCTAATTATTATGGTGGCTACTTGAAAGCAAAAGAAAAGTTGTAAAAACAAAAAGTTACTCTCTGTCTGCAGAGTCTATGGAATATTTTGGAGAAGAAAAAAGGAACAGGTCCACTAGTTCATAAAACCTCTGAGCACTAGGACTCGTGACACTTGGTGTTTTATCCTGTCTGCTAGTTAAATACAGAATTAAAAACTGATATCCCAATTATCGGGGCACCAGAAAGGTTAAAAACAGGATCAATACAGAAAAATATTTTGTTTGTGAATGTTTCTTAAGAAATGCCATACTACTTTTTAGAATAAATTTAGAGCATTCTGTTCAGTACTTTGAATGTCAACAGCTAAGAAAACTTCCAGACATACAGAGCTGGTTTCATAAGCCTCTACAACTGGCACTGCACACTGAGGATGAGACAGTTAAACAGTGACAATTAAACCCACCATTTTTTTTCCTGAAACCTGCTCAAGACAACACATTGCAAAGTCTCCTAAAACCAAACGCAAAGTACTAAACACTAATCAGGCCATTATAAAAAGTTATACAAAAACCAGATACACAAATATGGAGTTAAACAAAATGCTCAACTACTGCTGACAGCCCTAAATTCTAAATATAGTTTACTGCATATGGAAGTATGAAACAACATAAAGTCAAATGACAAAATAGTCATTACAGACTATATAACATACTGTCAAATCCGTATTCCAAAAAGGAGGAGTTACTGGCCATCAGAGGTTTCAATAAGTAACATAGGTTTAAATAAATTTTAAAAAGGGGAACATCACAAGAAGACCTAGGTGCATGACCCTTGTTTAGTTAAAGACTTGAATCACGTCTTCAAATATAACTTCATTTTAAATTTCTTATAGCAGTAGTTATTCCTCAGATGTACTTTACAGTGCACGCTTGCTAAGTGGTCATACCGCAAGCATACAGGTTCAGTTGTAGTGCTGCATAAACAGTAGTGCAAACTTGAATGAATAAACAGGGCTGTTTGTGAGAAATCAGTCCTGAATTTAAGACCTTGCACTGAACCCTGACTATGAAAAAAGCCAGTTATTTAGTCAAAAGCCTTCATTGCACTCCCACATCTTTGCTGCCCTCAGGATTGCTGTACTCTCTCAAAGGACAGTTTAAGTGGTTAAGCCTTTTGTTTGTAAAATGGGGAGAACCTCTTTCATACGCCACAACTCACAAAAAAAGTATGTGTTTAATGATCATTTGCTTGTTATTTTCATGACCTCCAGGGTGGGAGAGACCTTTCATATTTGAGATCCTCCATGACCTTACATGGTCAGTAGAGGCATGGAAGGGATGAGCATCTCCCCCAAGTATAAATGTATCCCTAAGCAAAACAAAGTCATTAAGGTCATCTGAAAATCTACATGGGAAATAAGTCCTACCAAATAGGATACAGCCTATGTTCCTCTGCCTCCACATCCCATTCCACATGTAGACTCTATTAAAACAAGAAATAATTGAAACCAAAGTGGTTACTGCCTTTTGCAGTTTAACCAGTCACGTAACTGTTGCGGACACCAAGAGATGATTTTTAAGAGTTTCATTTTTGGAGGTGAACCAGTGTATACCAGAGTCACAGCATGATACTGCAGAGCTGAGGATCTGTGTTTCATTGTGGAAAAATACTTTCTGTACAGTTCCTTTTGGGAAGGAGAGGGGAGAGGACATGCCAGAAAACCACAACAAGTAGCGTTTTTGGAGGAAGGCACTTCCTGACCTTAGCTTTCAGATAAATCCCAAACTGAAGACATCTATAAATAGAAGAAACAGGAAAAGAAATCAAGTAAGATATCAAATGTCACTTGTTTAAAGCAGAACTTTGCTTTCTCCTTAAAAGAAACTGTGACACGGTTTTCCTAAAGCAATGCACAGTGTGCAAGTAGCCATGTCTTACCAGCCTAGAGACTGGCCCAGCTATTTCTTCATTATCTCCTGGCTCATTTTACAACCAATTTAGAAATATTCTTCACTAGTGTTCATAAGTAACATTCAAACCTTTCAACACACTCAGGCAACTTACCACAGACTCTCAAAACCATTTTGTCACATTAAGTTTAACACATTACGACATGGTTGCAAAACTTAATAAGCATGTCTTCTACTATTTTATGTGTTTTGCAGAGTTGGCAAGTTTTAGATTATTTCCTTTTGAAACTAAGATTACCCTGGAACAACCAGGGTAGGTAAAGTTATCTTGAGAATGGCATTTCAGCAGCTATCTAATAGCAGAGGGGACAGGCCAATATTTGGCTGACAAATTGTGATAAGCGTGCTCTAAAAATAAACAGCGACTTAGGAGGCACCAAACACCCCAAAGCTGTGGCCATGGGCTTTTTTTTTAATATAAAATGGAAACCTCACACAATAAACCAAGGTGCCTTGTGAAGTTACTCATGGTTAACAGAAGTAATACTTCACCTAAAAGCTATTTATGAAGGCCGGGGTAACCATTAGAGCACCTGTTTCAGACAGACCTCCTTTGTTCAAAAGAAATGTAAGGTAACTCGCCTGCTGGAACGTGGGCCAATGTCAACAGCAAATCCAACTGGATTTATGTAGGTTGTGTCACTATAAACTGCGTTACTTTCGTCATGGCTAAATGTTCGTTTACTATCACGCCAAGATGGATTGTAAGAAAGTGCCATTATTTTCTCTTCACTTTTAAATTCACATAAAATATTCATTCACTTAAGAACATTAGACCTTAAACAGCAATGTTTGCTTATCAATCTGGTCAAGGTAGGAATCTGACATATGACAATTCCAATGATGACGGACTCGAGGTATTTGTACATTTTATTTTAGAAGTGAAAAATAACTTGTATAAGGTACACTGTATTGCATTTTATAAATAAAGGGGAGTTTCTTTCCCACTCAGAAATAAATAAATGTGAAATAAATTATTAGCCAAATCACCCTGCTCTAAGTGCTCACATGGTAAGAAAAATACCCAAAGTGATGACTAAGGCACAAAATTCAAAAAGCACTTCAGTAGGGGTTTGGAAAGGGAGAAACTACAGGACATCAAATGACTAAAACAGAGGTTAAAACATAGCACAAGGCTAGATAAAAAGAATGAGTACAAGAAGAGAGAAGGACTCATAACTTGCCTGGGCATTCAGAAACATACTTCAAAAACAAGTAACCTATCCCAAAACTCAATTTTCTTTGCTTCGGCTTCTTAGAACCATTTTACAAAGCTAACAGAGCATTTCTACACCATCATATCATGCATTGCATCAATCACATTTTCCAGCAATATCCCATAGTCTAGAAGTTTTTAACTACGAAAAGTTAAAAAAAGTTGACACTCCTCCAAAAGTCATCTTAAATTAAAGAGTTGTACAAGTGTCTTAAAGAGTATTTAGGACTAGTGGACACCAGCTATCCATCAATATTCAGTCTGGTAAAATACAAGCTAATAGCACTAAAATAGATGGCTGTCTAAAATACAGCAGAGATGGAATATACTCCTCCTCTCTTCCACCTTGGCAAACACCTACAACAGAGCTACGACAACTATCATCCTTCCCTTGGCACTGTTACCTCAAGCCATTTTTAACAGCTGAGCCGGAATTGTGCTGCCATCTGATAGTTGTTCAGTGGCCTACGACCAAGAAGTTGGCATCTTCCAACTAAGTCATCTTGAATTAAAACAAGGCATTGGCACTAATTAGCAGCTTTCAGCAGTAACAGAGAAGCCGTGACAAGGATGGAAACCCAATTACCCTCATTCCAGCAAGCGCCTGTTCCTGGTCAGCATGTAGCTGGCCGAGCCACTTGTGTTTCCAAACCTATGGCACATGCAAAATACTTCAGTCTTCAGATGAGACCACTGAGGGCCATTCACGCACACGTCTGACCTTTTGTGCTTTGTACAAATTTGTAATAAATCCACTGAAGACCCCCAACGAATCTGATGCACTATGTAGCCACGTGTACCATAGGATGAACAGAAAACACCGACTGAGACTGAGACCCTCACAACTACTTTCCTGTAACTCAGAGTGAAAACTGCCTCACTGGGCGTGTTTACCATCTGCACACCAGCTCCTCAGCAGCGAATATATTCAAGCTACTTAGTTACTGTACTAACTGAGTTTAGAGGGTTAACACCACCGAAACACCACCCATCATTAACCAGTGCAAAATCTTATTTCTTGTTTCATACTCAGAGCATCATCCATGAACTACACTCCCATTTACTGTTTTTCTTAAGATAATATAATTTCAATTGATGGGCCGCTTACTGCCTTCGTTGGCGAAACTGCCGGTTATTAGCTACCCTCAACGGGAAATCACAAAATGTGCCAAGATCAACTACATCACTTCAGCTTTCAGCATCTTGTTGTGAATTCAGCAACTGGGATAAAAGCCCAAGCACGTTACACACCTTTGCACACATTCTGCTTCAGCAGCACCCAGCACCTGCTTTTTTTTCCAGTTTTTGACTCTTTTTGGAGACTGTGGTTCCTCCACAGCTGAGGAAGAATTCCACAGACAGAACTCCTATATTCCCCAATTTAGCATTCTCACGGAAACGTTCCAAAGCACATGGTGCTCACTCACTGGGCATTCAGAAACATACTTCAAAAACAAGTAACCTATCCCAAAACTCAATTTCCTTTGCTTTGGCTTCTTAGAACCATTTTACAAAGCTAACAGAGCATTTCTACACCATCGTATCATGCATTGCATCAATCACATTTTCCAGCAATATCCCATAGTCTAGAAGTTTTTTAACTACGAAAAGTTAAAAAAAGTTGATACTCCTCCAAAAGTCATCTTAAATTAAAGAGTTGTACAAGTGTCTTAAAGAGTATTTAGGACTAGTGGACACCAGCTATCCATCAATATTCAGTCTGGTAAAATACAAGCTAATAGCACTAAAATAGATGGCTGTCTAAAATACAGCAGAGATGGAATATACTCCTCCTCTCTTCCACCTTGGCAAACACCTACAACAGAGCTACGACAACTATCATCCTTCCCTTGGCACTGTTACCTCAAGCCATTTTTAACAGCTGAGCCGGAATTGTGCTGCCATCTGATAGTTGTTCAGTGGCCTACGACCAAGAAGTTGGCATCTTCCAACTAAGTCATCTTGAATTAAAACAAGGCATTGGCACAAAAAGGTAAAGATCACAGGTTGAGATCAAGAGATAAGAACAACTACATTTCAGTTTTGCAGTTGGTAGCATATAAAATTCAAAGCTATTTCAACATGAAGTACCATCATACATAAACAAAATAAAATACAGCAACTTTGAAATATTGACATAGCTATTTAAACTAAAGTCCATCTTTTTTGTTACTACAGCCACGGCACCTTCAAAAACTGCCTGAGCTACCACACCCAAGCAGAAGTCAGCGATGGGATGCTGTGTTCTGGCAGTGCCCGCCTGTCCCACAGCACCGGCAAGGGAAGTCACTTTGAACACCCACAGCACCACTGGCAAGGGACAGAAGAAGTCTGTAATACTGCACAGACAAGCCTCTCTCTCTCTCAGTGCAAAATGTATCTAAATATTTACTACCATGTATGCTGTGTATTCTGACATGTCATTTCACAAACAGCAAAACTCCGCAGAACCATGCAAATGAGCGCCGGCTACTCTCATAATGCAACATGTAACTGATTTCTGCAAGGTCATGTATTTTGAGGAAATGTTCTGTGCGGGCGAGGGAATGGTTTCCTGACAAGATTAAGCACTTACCTCAAAGTCAAAACAAAAACAACAGAGGCTACGTATTTTAGCTGTGTCCCAACAGACTTCACATACCAAATGGAAAAATGTGTACATCTCTTAACTTGCATGCCAATAAAATTGTCACTTCTTTGTTTTGCCCCCAGGAAGAGAACCCACCAGCATCCAATTTTCAGGTACCATACAACAAACCAATGTAAATACAGACAATATTCAGTAGAACATTACCAAAAAA
>VZTI01003848.1:575270-595558 GCA_013397865.1 Struthidea cinerea | reverse complement strand
AAAAAAAAAAAAGGTAAAAATAAGAAGAAAAAGCCTCTGTCTTTGTTGCTGTGCTTAGCAGAGCAAGTAGCAGAGGGATGTTGCAGATGAAGCTCTGTAGCCAACCAAGCATATCTCGTAAATAAGTTTTTTAAGTCAGGAAGAGAAACTGAAATGTGGGAAGTAATTGGACAGAAAGCGGTAGTTGAGATGAACACTTTGTGGCAAATAAATGACTCTCTGGGAGATGTAACTTTTGAAAAACATAGGAACTCTTAAAGATTTTGTTGAGGGAAGCTCCTTGCCAAGAATTTTCCTTTTTTTTTTCTTTTTTATTAGCCACTTAAAAGACTGCTGACATATGCTGGCACCTGACTGGCATGACCAGAGCCCTGTGCACTGCCACAGTAACCAAACTCCTGCTATCCATATTTAGATTTTATCTCTCTTCTTTCAGCTCAAGCTAGCTGGAATGGAGACAGTCCTGTGTATTTGGTCTTTGGGATAAGGAAGTCTTGAAATACTTCACAAGTACCCTCCTGCAAATAAACTGGAGGGTGGAGATTGGCATCCACATGCTCTTGTTTGTGCGCAAGCAGCATTCACACGAGGAAGCAGATTCTTTGGTGGGAGAAGGGCTGGGGTGGATCATTCTCCTGCTTCAGCGTGCCTTTGTTTTACAGCCCAGGTCCTCGTCTGATTAAAACCCCTGTATTTCAATGAGACCAACAAAATCCTGCTAGTTTAAAACAGCTTAGGACCCTGTCCTTGTTTCTGATCCCTGCTGGGCTTGCAGGGAGTTCTCACAGTGCTGCAGCAGAGGATGGTCTCTAGCTAAAAAAAATAATGCACTGCTTGAAACCCCCAGAAAGAGAGACCTCTCTGACGTGCACTCAGCTGTGCCCTGGGAAGAGGTGCATGACGAACAACAAAACAATCTTGCCCCTGTTTGCCCGACGGCGACATCTGTGTCTCGTTAGCGGCGCACGAACTGCTAAAATAGTTCTTCTCTCAGGTGGAAGTGAGCTGTATAACTTCATTCCGTTGATGTGACTAGCTAACAATGTTGCCTCAAGCCTTTGCATTACTACTGCATTCAGCTATGAAGTTAGATTCCTCTTGCTGTGAAGTAGAGGAGTTGAAGTACAAGAGAAAATTTCAGCTTTAATTAATCTGTCTTGGTCCCTTGTGTTACAAAAACACTCCCAGTGCTCCAGGAGTTAAGTATTTGCATGGATACTTTGTTTATTTTCAAATAGACTTTCTGAAGGTTTTTTTGAAGTACCTGTAATCCTTAACCCATACTCATCACTAATATACTTTCAGTGAGGGTCTCTCTCACCTTATATGTAAATCTCTGACCCAGACAGTGGGTTGATACTCCTGGACAATGCAAATACAATTGATTAAAAACACGTATCAGTACATCTTCAAAGTGCAAAGAAGGACTTTTCAAGCGAAAATATCACCATTTTTTTTTTTAAACCATCAATAATGGTACAGGTATTCAGTTCATTTGAATTTGGAGACCAATACTGAAGCTAGGGGAAGTATTTTCCTACTGTGGTTAATCTTAAAAGATCTGTGCACATGGGAATTAAGTTCCATTTCTCTTTGTGGGAGCCTCAAACCTGAAGGTTCCATGTCTAACCTTGTGGAAAATAAGAAAGGAATTTGTAGGTGGATGAAGATGTGATGGCATTTGAAAAAAATTGGACTACGGTGGCCTGAACCCATTCTGCAATGCTTGAAGATCTTTCTTTTTGTAAATTTTAAAGAGAAATAAAAGTACTGAACATATTCAAAGCAATACATAGCTTGGAGCTATTAAAGACCTCATGGTTTTGCAATGAGCACATGTCTGTCTTTTCTTCAAAATCATGCAGGTAAGTTGTGGCCCTGAAAAAGCGTCTCTTAACCTTAAACCCAAATGATTAAGGTTAAATCATGTGGTATCTCCATCCTCTAGCAGGCAGTTGCAACTCTTTTGAAGGCAACTGAAAATGCTTAATTGGCCTAGATGCACTCACTTGCACAATTATAAAGTGAAATAAGGTAGCTGGCATTAAAGGCTAAGGATGGAGAAACCATAAAAATGTGCTAACTTGTTCCACTTGTAATCTCCCTTAAGAAAAACTTCATTAATTTATGTGCCCATCATTTCCCTGAATTTACCTGAAACACTGTATAGTAGTCATAAAACCAGAAAATAACTCGCTTTTCCTTTTTCTCCAGAGTAGTTTGTGGGGCCAGATACCTTTCCCAGAAAAACAGGAGGGAGGTAAGATCGAATGTAGATGTATTCTGGAAAAAAGTAAGAAACTTTTCTTGGGGTTAAAAAAGCATGACTAGTTTATACCATTCCTTCACCCTACTGTATGCGGCACCAAGGATGCAGTCCTACCTGACACACCAGGGAGTTCAGTTACTTACACTCAACATCTTTCCTGAGTTGCTGCAGAGTCCTTCATTCAATTGATGTAACTATGCAAGTATTAACTCATGGAAAAACAATAATCTGAAAGAAAGCAAAGCTTAGTCAAAAAACAGGGAAGATGGAACAGAATTAAAATATACACTTCCTTTAGCCTATAAAGCTTTACCCTCCTCGGGACTTGGGCTAGACAGGCTGTTTGCAGTCTGCTTACCCAGAAAGCATAAAGTAGGTGTATGTCTGTGAAGCAAACCCTTGTGCCTGTAGTCTGCCCCAGCTAGCCCCTGCTGGTTTATTCAGAAGTGCCTCTCCATCTCACAGCCTTATTAACTATTCCTTATGGGGCCAAGTTGGTTGCTGTTTTCCCAGCCGATTTTTCCAGCTACCTATGCAGGCCCTAAGGCCTACCAAGGCTACAAAGCCCTTTAATGACGATTATCAGACAGCCTTTGAGGTCTTGCCGACCTAGTTTAGAAACCACATCCCAGAGTGTGATCTTGGCCAGGTTATGTACACGGGTCAACACTGGAAACTTCACTGGCTTGTCTGTGCAAGGTAAAGCACATCAGCGTAGCCATGCCAGTAGAAGCTCAGTGCAAATACATAATTATAAAGATACCTTTTACGGCTACAGCTTATTTCAGCCTCCTCACTAAGATGAGGTACAATATTACAAGAACTTGCAGTGGCAGGGAGTTCATACTGGGACTGTTCAGGTTACTGGAGCTGTTTTAATTCTAATCATGCAGTTAAAGCAGAGGAAAAAAATAATCCTGCACAGTCCTTTCAACTGAGAAGGCATTTTTCGTCATTCTTCCTATAATCATTTCCCTCTGTTTTGAAGTATGGTTTGAGGCAAGTGCTCCAAATCTTCTATCAAATTTGAGTTTCTTTGACAATCCCTGTAGGGTCCAGTTCTGCTGTATTAATTGAAGCTTAGTGCAGTAGCATATTTGGCCTCATAAATTTTAGAAATGCTGCATTTTTATCAAGTAGTACTATAACCTGAGATACATTTTAATTTTTGATGTCACTAATAGCTTCTTTCATGGAGGAAGACATGTTGCCATGGTGAAATCTTTTAATTTATTTTTTTCATAGGAACACATCACAGAAGAACATTAGGAAAGTGTAAATAATTCCTTACTTTGTAATGCTTGCTGTGCAATACATCTTTGAACAAGTTAGTAACATGTGTCCCTCCTTGTTAGAACGCATCTAACAAAACTCGTGCACCTACCTTGTAGGGGTGTTTTGAGGGCTGGAGCTTGTAAAGTCCTTTTGAGGATGAAAAGCATTATATGAGTATTGAGCACTAATCTCAGCCATGTGGACAAGCCACGCACATTCGAAGTAAAAACCTTTCTAATAACATCCATCTGCATCTTGAATACAAGAAAGAAATTGTAAGACAGCCTGTCAATGATCAAGGCTTTTTCATGCAGCTCACCCTACTGTTTGGCAGCTGGCCAGCTCAGAGAGCCTACAGAGGAAAGTGGCTCCGAAGGAAAAAATGTGCATGTTAAGCAGAGGACAGCTTTTGTGAAGGGTGAGAAAAAACAAGACAAATACCCTCGAATACCAAAGTGCTCTCTGGTACATGAAGGAATGAAGTGAGACAAACTGCAAGGAAGAAACTATGGTAGGCAGGAGCCTCCTCTTCTCACTAAAGATAACTCGAGCCTGTTTGCACTAAACTGCTGAAATAAAACACATTTCTACTTCAGGACCAAGCCTGCTTTACATTAAGGATGTTTCTTTGTTGAGAGGCTGGGAGAAGCCAGGGAAGGATTTATTTGGAACTGCAGCACCTAAACCAACCAAGAATGCGTGTCAACCTTCAAAATTCTATTAATGGTATCATAAAGTCTTTCAAAATATGTTGTGAGGCAATGCAGTAGGATCCAAGCATCCTGAGGGGATCTGAGCAGCTCTTTTTCAGATGGAGTGATGCCGACCTTTTTCTTCAGTGGGACTTATCTCACTGGTAAAGGCACTTTAGCTCAGGGCACTGGCTCCCTTCTGTTACAAGCCCCTGTGCAGTCATCAGCAAATTCTTCTGCCTGATACATATATATACACACATATATGTATCCAATGTCAGAATTAGCCCCCTTACTTCCTCTCACCAGTCATCTACGGATTCATTTCACTCAAGCTGTGCTCCAGCTGTACAGCATTGCAATGCTGCAACAAACATATGGAGTTTCAGCCAATAGTCCTCCTTCACTTCCTACAGGCTTTTAGTCTCTTTTTCCCTACAATACTTCATGCACTACCTCAGATGGAGCAAAGTTTAATTAAAGTAAAATATGGAGGAATTAAACTAATAACAAGAAAATCCTAATCTATCATCCTACCTTTAGAGAATTTTGTATGGAAAGATTTCCAGTCCTCCATTAAAATGTTTACCTGCACGAGATTCCTCCTCTAATGAATCATGATTTACATTTAGACAGTACCTTTAAATCTGACAGCTTGTCTTTACTGAAAAGCTGATTCCAGTCATGACTCCTGTGTAGCCTTTCATTCAAATTCCTGCCATATAGAAAGAGCCCAAAACTAAATATTTAAGCAGCTTTTAATTCACATTATCTTGCCACAGATCAATTTAGCACAACTCATCAACTGCTAACATGATCAATAATTAATGTGGCTGCAGGTCATCTACTTCAGAGTTCTGTTAGTCCTTGTGATGTCTTCCTGCAGTTTGCTCCATGAGCCCACAGAGAACAAGGCCAGCTCTTCCATGGCTCCCTGGAGTTAAATCCATAGAGGAGCTCAGTCCATTGAAAATAGAAATAAAAAAACCCAAGGAACCACACCAAATTAAAAAACCCCAAACCCCACACCAAAGAAAAAGACTTTGAATACGCTCTCAGAAGTGTTCAGGATCCAACAGATGAGCCCTGGTGAATTTTTCTACTGTGGTGTATTGTGTTACTAATCCCAGCATCTGATTTCCTGACCTCCCCCTCTCCACAGCAGGGATGGCAAAAGAGCACATGTCCACATCTCAGCTGTTCCAGTCCAGGGCCTGGCACCTTGAGCCAAAGTCTTTGCAGCTGAAATTGAGATGCCAAACTGTGGACTGAAACAAAACTATTCACCTAGGTGGGGATATGTGCTGTTCATTTTGAAACTCTTTTAAAATAAAATCAACACCCAAGCCTACACAGATAAGAAAAGCAGGCCATGTGCTGCAGCTGCAGTAGTGCCTCCTATCTCCCTCCATCTCTGAAACAGACTTCTCCAACAAGACAGCTTATTTGTTAGGCCTGAGGAAGCCCTCATGTCCATCATGTGGCTGCCTCAAAACTGCATAAACTTCTGCAATGTTTTTTACTGACATTGCTGTTCTTGTTGCTCCTGAAGGTTTTGAAGTCATGTGATTTAATTTACAGTACAATGACACAGCAGTTGTATTTTCCCATCTTCTGTCTTTCTGTGACTTATTAGGCTTTTTCTACACAAAATACAAGCATGCCAACTAGAAGGGTGGTCTTTTACTTTCAGAATGAGAAATGCACCATCAATTGTGGAAGAAGTTTGCATAGCATAAATACAGACAACAAAAATAAAGGTTATCCCCCTTCTTGTATGAAAATCAGTACCAACAGAAGCACACCTAACAAGCATGGCACAGCTTGTGTAAGTATAACACCTCTTCAACTGCACTGTTTTCAGTGGCTACACTTTTTCATGAAGACAAGGGCTTGAGGATGAAGCCAGCCTTTGAGCCTTCCTGTGTGTGCTGTAGCCCAGCACAACATTGCAGATGACCATTGCAGATGACAACAGGAGGCTGTGCCCAGGCCCTGGAGGTGCCTGGCAGAGGCTGGGTGCACTCCCTGCCCGGCGTGACAGAGCACGAAAAAATCTGGCTTGTGGGAAAGTAAAGGGAGGAGGAGTGAAAATGGGAGACCACACTGGGAAGAGGAACAGAGACTGAGGCAAGCCACACTGGGAGGAGCAGCTGGAGGGTCAAGAGAAGACAGCAGTAAAATGCTGATGAATGAGTAACCCTTGGTGAGTCAAAGCCAGTGTCCACCAGCTCAGTTCTTACTCAGAAGATCAGCATGTGCCAGAGGGCATGCACAGACAGGCATTGCCAATCAAATGCTCTGAAACTGCCCTGTAGGGATGTTTGGGGAAAAGGAAACTATTAAAGTGACAATAACGAGCTTTAGTACAAAAATCAGAGCTGCCACAAACGTTTAACTAGAGTGTAAGGAACACTGATATCCTTGATTATCCATTGATTAGAAGTTTATTTCAGATGTGGTTGGAAGTACACTGGAAATCTCTTGCTGAGCATTTTTAATACTAAATGTAGTATTGCTGAAGCATTGAGGATTTGTATTGTGCCACACCAGTCCCTTTAGATTTGCTCACATAAAAATGGCTTGTGCCCTAAGGTGGTTACAAGTGAAAAAAAATCAGGAGACAACAGATGGAACCAGCAGCTGGAGGATTGGCAGAAATCAAGGCATCTCTGTCAGGCATGCCAGACAGATTTTTGTTTGGGGCTCCTTTGTTCCATATCTTTTGCCAGCACCAAAAAAACCAAATACCAAATCTCAACAAAATTACTCAGTGAGCCACAGAAAAAGTAACTCTAGAAAAAGACCAGATCACTTTCATGGAGTGGAAGACCCTGAAGAGCCACAGGTGCTGCCCAGGATCCACCTCTTCAGACAAAGACCCCCTGAAGCAGTAAAGACGCAGCTGAAATCCAGGAAGTCAGGGTCTCTACAACTCCATTTTTTGTCCTGAAGACAAATAATTTAATTGTAAGGAGGCAGTCTCCAGCAGACTTATTAAATGCAGGGAAACAGATGTAAGGCAGGATGGTTAAGATTAGGCAGTGACACGAAATTTATGTTAAAATGGTACCATAGTCTCTGTTTCACTGGACAGTCTGGTGCATAAAAAGGAAAAACATAATTTTGATGTTTACATTTTTCATATCAAGTATCTGGGTATTTTTCAGCCATAAGGGATTATTGATTGTGTGGTTGGCACATAAAGGCATGCAGACCTAGGGACACTAACATGAACTGGATGCTTTTTCAACATGGAAGCTTTTATGCCTTGCCCAGCAGTTCTCATTCATTACTTAAAATGTGCCCTGCACTTCCATATTGAAGAAAAAGCCCTGGCAGTGTTCAAGGAGAAAATGAGGTTCTGCTCCAGGGGCTGAATGAAAACCTCCTGCTGGGCATCAGCAAGGATTTCTCAGGGTTTCTAGTTAAAAGCTGCTTCAGAGGTGTTATCCTACTACAGTTCCATTTGAATTTCAAATGTACAAGTGTAAAAGAGCAGAACCCGGAATAAAATTGATGGGCTAACAAAAATATGTACCCTTATTAAAAGAATTTGTATGTGTTTTGGAAACTGCTTTTATATTGTAGTGATGGTCTGTGTATAGACTCATGCTAATAATGATTTTATTTGGAGACTGATATATTTCGGTGTACTTATATCTTGTAATAATTAAACAAGAATTGTACAAATTGTAATTCAATATTCTTTTTCTGTCTTAAATACCAAAATACTACAATCAATATCTGGATAGTATAAATTGAGTTGTAATACAGTATATGTCCTCCAGTAGCACTGAACGTATCAGTATGTGCTCTTCAAACTATGCACAGCAGTAGCTTCTACTGCTGGGGGACAAGTCACAGAAACATAAAACCTGCAGTTTGGGGTCAGATTAAGAACTGATATCATCTAATATCCTTGCCAGAATTGCTCTTAAATCTCATTCACAGGTTTCTACCTTGCAACTTCTTTGTGCCAAAAGGTGACTCAATTTAGCTATGAACTGTGTGAAAAAAAGAATCCTCTTTGGTATTTAAATATGTTTCTAGGAATTTAATTCTAGGTTTTGGCTTACGAAACGTTGCAACTGCTCCTTATTCATCTTCAGAAAGGTCATTATTTAACATCTCTCTACCACACCCTTTTCAGTAATTTCTGAGAGATAACATAACATTTTCATAACATTCAACTTCCTGGAAAAAAGTGAAGTCAAATACATTGACTTTGATTCTAGATCACCGCTAGTTTTCAGTTGTTAAGATTAGCAGGATGGCACAGGTAGATAAGTACATCCACATCAACCCCCCTCTGTATCTTTTTCTCCTTTTAACAGATAATTTCATGAGATTGGTAGGAGTGGGGAATCAGAACTGCACACGATATTCAAGATCTAGGCGTAGCACAAACATATTCAGTGGCATAATATCTGGAGGTTATGCTGAATTGTCTGTTCACTAAAAGCCTACATGATACTGTCTCCACTTCTTGTCAGAAGGAGCCTACAGCGGTAAAATTGCAGGGTGTAAGTTGTCTAAATAGCACCCAGAGACAAAAACAGCCTGTCAGTTTACCTACTCAACTCTTCTGCAGCACTGTTAATACCATTAAAAAAATTGAGCAAGTTTCAGAAGAGTGTCAAGTTGGATAACCTTCTTTCAATCCAACTACTGTGCTACATGCTGTCCTAAGAGGTTTTTCTACCAAAGAGCTTTTCTACCCAGCTTTCTATCGAATATCACGGTAAGGCTGCTGTTATTCTCAGTAGATGGTGGATTACACTCTCTTAGGAGCATAGGTTTTCTGTAGAAAGCACTTTTCCTGAGAAACTTATCTTGGGAAGTGCTTTGGACCCTTCTTGCTGACTGTCTTTAATCCAATAATGTCGCCATAGGATTGTGTGACACAGGCATCGCTCCTGTGAAAGATTTGTGCCAGGCAATTCTGAGACAAGACGAATAGTCAAGGTTATTTTTAAAGCACCAGGAGTAACTTAATCTCAGCAACGTAATCGCTAATCGAGAACGCACAGCTTGCTATTAGTGACACTGATACCTTGTAAAAGGAAAAGTAAAATTCACCTGATTATTTATAGAGTTCTGTTGCATGTAGTGAAGCAAGTGTGTTATTGCAGATTTACAAGTTAGCAGACTGGTTCCTAATTAGCATATTATTCATATGCAGCATAGGATTCTTTAGATAAAGAACCAAACATCTATGTTCAAAGTTCCTAATATTCCAGATAGGCCTATGCTTATTGTTCCATTTCCAGTGGTTTAAAGATAAGAAGATTATTTTTTTAAATCCCTTAAATAATTCCTTAAAAATAAAATGGGATTTATTTACATAACAGTATCTGTAAGCTTCTTGGTTCTGATTTCAACAAAATATATGACTCCTTGTCATGATCCAATTTTTAAAAAATAATGCACTCACAGACCTCCACAGCTATGTCCTAGAATTTCTACTGATCTCCTGATCCAGCTGACAACCCTAAGGTCAAAAGGGGCTTGACCTTCTCATATAGCCTCAGAAACCACCTTCTCAAGGAAGCAGAGATGGTAAACTAAGTAATAAACCTGACCAAGCAGGACTAATTCACTATATAATTTCTGTTATTCTCGTAGAGGATCCTGATTAACTGCCTGAAAGACTGTTAGCAGCTGACAGGAAGGTAGAGCTTGTTTTTATTTCTTGTGCACTTTTCCAGCCTCAGGCTCTTAATGAAATTTAGGAAAATAATGATAAGCTAATAAAAGCAGAGTTGAAGTACAGTGCAGGTGATACATGTTACCTTTCTAAGATATCTAACTGGGGTGTTAAAAGAACACTTCTTGTGTTTTAAGGGCCGCATTATTTCTGTCTTCATAACATATATGTAGAAAAGGAAAGTGCTAAAGAACAGCCATGACTATACACGAGTCTGAACTACCCTGCTCTGTGCAAGTCCCACAACTGATTTGTGATGTCAGAGCCTCCAGGATTATACTGTGACCCTCAAAGCATCCTTCTGCAGCAGCCTTCATCTGCTGATTGCTGCAGGCCCGGGCAGTACCCCCAGGGAGCCAAAGGCATTCGCCTCTCTGTGCATGCCGGGTGGGAGCAGTGCTCTGGCTGCAGTGCTCCTCGGGACAGCGCCAGCTCAGCACTCCTGACCTTCAGCCACTTGTTCCCATCTCACACTGTTTGTTTTGGCACAACTGTTTCTTCCCAAGGCACCCCCTGAGGCCACATGGAAAATGAGATCAGTGAACTGATCTGTGTTAAAAATAAACCAGAAAAAAAAACCCCAAAACACTTTACCAGGTGGTTGAGAAGCAGTTGTTTCAGTGCCCTTGGCACCCCCAGGTAGGCAGGTGGAGGGGCTGGAACTGGCCCTGCTGCGCGGAAATGGCACCTGGCATCCCATCCAGCACGGGTGCCTCTTGTTAGATGATGGCTTCAGGGTAGTTCTCAGAGGGGGGATTGCCACACCAAGCAGCTGAACACCATGGCTGCAGGGGTATATTCAGGAGGCTGAGATACCCTAGGCATCTTTTTCTCTAAAGATAGGCAAAAACAAAGGAAAAAAACAGCAGAGAGATGCAGGAACTGTTGGTACATATGCTGTCCCTGATGAGGGGAGAGATGTATTTATATTTGGAGCAACGTTTGAAATTATAGTCTGTAAGAGAGGAACAGCTTTTCATTATTTCTTTATTCTTTGTTCAAAAACTAATATTTAGCACTTTGTCTGGCTTGACTTAGCAGTTTTAAAACATAATAGAAAACCTTCTTATCAGTGATTTAGAACCGCAAGTCCTGGGGCTCTGTTTTCTGAGCAGCTCACTCTTCCTGCAAAATCACAGAGTACCTTCAGCTTGTGTGGAAATTAATAGGTTCTGTTGTAAACACATGTCTAGGGCCTGCTTATGCTTTTCATTAAGCCATCATGAAATATCTATTGCTAGATAACACCAGCTGTGGCCATTTTATACTGGAAAGCAATTGGGATGTTGCAGTTAAACTGGAACCAGGAACACCAGAAAAAGAAAAGTCCACACATGGAATTAATTTGAAAAGAGTTAATCAGAGAAATACCAAGTGCAACTCATGGTATTTGCTATACATTTATATGGTTTAAGTTAGGTTAAAGATGTTCATCACAGGGTGACAAGTCCAATTTTGGCCTTTATTCTCTGAAACTTTACACAAAATGTGCACAACTATATTCACCACGAGTAGCAATCCTTACCACCAGCTTCAGCTGGTCACATTAACACCATCTGGAAGTTACTATTTGGCCAGTAGAATGAACTATTTCTGTTGTCATTGAGGGAGTAGTAGATTCCCTAAAGGGTGTTGTAAATTTAAGCAGTGGCTCTGTATTTAGCAATGATTTGGTTCTGTGCTTTTAAATATGCCCTCCTAGCATATGTGCTTACTGGGGAATAAGACTGCTCAGATTTACATGATCGTTTATTTACATTAGTATAAATAAAATCTAATGTCCTAGCTTATAATTAATATTTCAGGAGTAACAGCGAAACAAAAGGAAAACCAGTCTCAGTGTTACTGAAATAATCGTCATTCTTACTATCATCTCTTCCCCCATTCATCATTCTGGGAATATACCCACAGCTTTCTCCAAAAGCTTGATCAAATAAATATGTCCTTCACTGTGCCTGGAGAATCAGTGCATCTGGACCCAGCTAGGGAGCAGACTGCAGAGATTTCAAGCCTGCACAGTGCGTGAGCTGCCAGCACTGCCTCTCTTTATCTGACCAAGAATAGCCCACTCAAACGCCACTGCTAAGCCAAAACTGTTGAGAGGCAGTCAGTCCCTTGGGAATCAAGCCAGGGTTTTTCCCAGTGACAGATATATTCTATCTTCACCCTTATTAATGGAACATTTATAATTGATTTCCTTTGTTTACCCTTTCCCTTCCTTCTGCAAGGAAGAACAAAAGTCTAAACTTTGCTTTCTGTACGACAAACATGAGGGAATTCCTTACAGAATATTAATCACACAGTGGGAAGCACTGAGAGACTGCGTGGCTTTCTGTTAAATTACAATTCAATTTCTACCAATTACTCAAATACATTGTTTCTTCTGAAGCCCAGACAGAAAAATAACACATGTAATTAGTGTGGATGCTTCTCTGAAAAGGTGAATGTACAGCCACAGGACAGTCCAGACTACGGAGCTGAAAAATAATACACCTGATGGAAAAATCAGGATACAAATCCAAGCTGTATTTTCTCTGGCAGTAAAGTTGGTTTTAGAGGCCCCTGCATTTTGTTATTGCACCTATGGCACAGTTCACTTGTGCCAGTGTGATTCTTCTGAGGCTGTGCTGTAAACTGGATTGGTGAAACAATCTTAGGAAGATTTCCCCACAATCTCTAAATAACACTGAAAAATGCTATAAATTAGCAGGACCCCTTAATGAAGAGGCCTTGGAACCACACTGAGATTTAGCTATTAACTCAGAGAAGTGCACTCAGGTAGTACCTGCTCCTCAGAGCTCAGCTGCTGATTACAGGATGCTGGAAATACGGATATGATGTTAAAGGAAGCATTGCATGGACTACCCATCCTTAAATTTTAGCCCCATGCTGAATAGGACTGAATCCATCTTTAAAAGGTGTCATTCCCTGTTAATGCAACACAGTCAAAGCAAAATTGTCAACCTTTACTGAGAGGCTGGTCTGACTTTGAACTGTACTGGAGTGATCTTTGTTTCAATTGTCTCTGCAGACAGTGATCTATTTTCAGTTAATATGCATTATGAGAAAACATAAGGCTTGGAAATTAGGCCCTTGCCTAGGCATAGGAGTCAAGTATTATCTATACTTGAAAATTCAGTATGATTAACTGAGAAACTTATAAACTATTCTGGTTCCAAAATACTTCACAAAAAAAGTTCCTATCTGTTCCTGTTTTGCTTCACCCATTTTCAAGAACATCTCCATGTGAAATCTTGCCTTCTTGTTTTGCACTTTTGTTTTTATTTTGTGATAACTGTGATAGTTTGGAGGATGATTTTTTTTTTCAACCTCAGTCTGGATCAATACAGCTGTACCACCTAAAGCAATAGCATAAATATCAGTAGACCAGCAGGGAACTGATTTAAATCTATAGCAGCAATGAAGTCATCTGGCATCATCAGCTGCTGCTCCAGTAGGAGACTTTGTCAGCACACTTCTAATGTTTTTCCTTTTAAATAAAAATGTGGCTTGTGGCTTTTTCAGAGGCCTGAACCTAATCTTTACATTCTCTCTGTGTGACAAAGCTTTAGGGTAGTGCAGAAGGAACTCCGGTTGTTGTCCAAAGAAAGACCTGTCTTCCACTATAATGAGGTAGTATTTCTAGAACTTTACATTTTTGTCACAAACGTGGATGACAAATATTTCCTCCTCAGCTGGAAACCTGTGTGGGGTTTGTCTGGCTAAATTATATTCAAAGGCTGAATCATTATAAAGTCCCAGTTATGGAGGTGATGATGGGAATGGTAACAAGAGTGTGCCTCTCAGACAATCATGATCTGAACAACTCGGTCATACTAAATGTGGGCTATCTCTTTTCGAGCTATTATCCATGCGCTTTGTAATAACCATTAAGGCAAAAATCTGCCTCCATGTGCTGTCAAGCTCTAACAGCCCACAGTTTTGGCAGTAAAAATATCAATACCAATCTCAGGCTGTAAATTGATGCTACAGAGACTTTGGTGATTGATGAGTTCCCATAACACTCCTGTCCTGTAAGTGCAGGGCAGAGACACAGCTCGCAATCACCAGCCTTCAGGTTAAGTTCCTAGCTCCCTGTGTTGCTGAAGAAAAGACCTGATTTACTTATTTATATTTGGTCCATACAGCCCATGAGAGCACAGGGCTCCTTGCGAAGATACCACTGCCTGTGCTTTCACTGACCATGAGGCAGTGCCGCTGAGGCTGCCGGTGAACCTGAGCAGCAGTGAAACTCTGAGGGCAGCTCTGTGCCTCACCCTCCAGCCTCCTCTGTTGCTACCAAAGAAAAAAAGCTCAGGTGCTCAGGCTAGGTGGGACTTGTGAGGTTTTCCAGCCAGATATCCCACCAGCAATGGGTACAGCTTCATCGTGCTTTTCCTACACCGTGCCTTCTGGGTGTGCACCTGTTCGGCCACAACAGCATCTCATTCCATAAATCCAGACCTTTTCATAACTCTGCACTAAAATTCCTTGTAGACTCCTCTCTGCATGGCATGAAAAGTCTCTTAAAATCGCTGGGTTTTGTTACTCAAAGTGACTTTATATTCAATATTTTAAATTGACATTGAGATAAATTAAATTGAATTAAAGCCACTTTAATTGTGGATTAGAATAAAATCATAGAATCTAATTTAGTAAGCCAAACCCCCTTTAAATTCACATCTTTGGCCAATACATATTCATTTCCTGAACATGTTTATATAAATAAAACTGAAAGCACCATTTTAACAGGTAGGCACCCAATCAAAAAAGACAAAAAGTTGCTTTTTACCAGGAGACTAATTTTGTTTCATGGCATGCCGCCTTTTCAATAGCCAGATCTTTACAGCACGAAAAAGGATTATATGACCCCCACTGCTGGAGATGCACGCTAACAAAAAGTATAACAAGTACAAGGTTCGTGCAAAGTGGAACAGCTATATAAAATTGTTGCTTTATAAGTAAGATAAATGAAAATAAAGCATCCTAAAACAGGTTAGTAGCAGAAATAATTTAAATAGTGAGTTTCTCTGATTTTTCTGTCTTTAGGCCCAGATGCTATACATGATTACAGAAGAAGGAAGCCTGAACATACTCCCTCCACAGGAATGACATCTCCAACGATAGGCAACACCTGCAATGCTAGCTTTTTGTGGTGCCCAGCCCCCACCCTCCACGTGTGTCACCTCACAGACATCACTACCCTTGTAAAATTGGGTGGTGTGTGAGGAAACTCAGCAACTTCACCAGCAAACATTTCTAGAGTGGAGCACAGATTAAGGTGAGAAATACTTTGTCTGTGAAATTACCTGAGTCGCAGAATGCAGAAACAAGGTTTTGCTCTGCTTCGTAGTTTCACTCTGAATCATCCTGATGGCCAAGATCAATCATGGACTAAGGAACAAGAGAGAATACAGCTGATAGATTAAAAAGTGAAGCAAGCTACATGGCACAATACAATGTCTGCTTTCAAGGGGGCTGAGTGGGTGCATTTTCCCACATTACTAGAGCAGGGATGCAGCAGGAGCTGTTTGAGGATGCGAGGTCTAATGTGATACGAGCCATGAAGTGATCCCGCCTGGATGATTCCCAAACACTGCAGAGACACACAAAGCATCAGGTTTGCAGCCTCTGTGTGACCAGAATCCCACAGGGTTTGT
This sequence comes from Struthidea cinerea, assembly GCA_013397865.1. Taxonomy (NCBI): domain Eukaryota; kingdom Metazoa; phylum Chordata; class Aves; order Passeriformes; family Corcoracidae; genus Struthidea; species Struthidea cinerea. Next base: position 579,952 of record VZTI01003848.1, on the reverse strand, counting down.
ATGCTCACAGATGCTTACAGACCCTGGTAATTATGCAAACCTGCGTGTTAGTCAGCCTGATGCAGATCATGGGGTGCAGAAGTAGATAACAGGCTTCAGACAGCCAAAATTTGTTCCCCTTTCCACTTGTCCTAGTCTTTCTTTTGAACCTCTTACACCTCTAGCTGAATTCATATTTGCAATAGTTTATAATAAATAAAAAGTTCTACAGCTTGGTTCCTGAAATAATTTAAATGTATATATGTGGATAAGACATACACCATACACATTTTTTCTTACATGTATGCAAATTCACATGTGACGATATGGCTATATTTAACATTGTTATGTTTACAGCACAGTAGTTGTAGAAGCCCAAAATAGTCTAGGATTTTGATTTATTTAGGGATGTATGAAAATATACTACAATTTCTTTTACCTAAACAAGCTTTTTCAATAGTTAAGGTGCTCTTACAACATGCTGCAGCATGTCTACATTGAACACTCTACATCCATCCAAGTATACCCTTTAAAACACCAAAAATAGAGGAAGCATATAAGTTATTCATGCGTTTTGCCTGTTATACACCACGTTGAAAACAGACATAATTCCTTAAGTGGACACCATGAGGGGGAGGGAAATTGGTCTCTCCTGGGAGCAAATGAGCCTGCTTGGCAGGGAGGAAGCTTCCCAAGGACAGACCAAGACCGCTAGGAAAAGCAAGTAGAAATAAGAAATCTTGGGAACTGGAAAACTGTGGTACAACTGGGATTAGAAAAATTAATGGAACAGCAGATGCACGGGTTCCTGAAGTAAAGGGAAGAAAAATAGCTGGGGAGCTAAAGGACATTGTATAACATTTGCTGTAACCCAGGAAGCTGGTGAAAGAGCAGGAGTGAATCTGGAAGTGAGGACCCATGGCCCATGGACCAAGTGAGCAGGGTTAAGCGTGTGTACAAACCTTTCAGAGTCTGGTTTCAGCCTCAGTTTTCTGCACTTATAAAATTTGCCTTATATCTGCTCATGAACTTAAGGGGTCTTTGATGCTTCTTAAAGACATTTGAAGGAAAGCTGTAGGGATAAACTGAATTTGTAGCTGGCCAGGAGTCCCCTCAAATAGAAAAGACCAGCCACAGGGTGATCAGCTCTAAACCGCTTCCCCTTTGGTCCTCACGGGCATCTGGTGTTCTCTTCCCAAATACACAAGACATTATCCTCTCCCCCCACCTTTCCCAGGGGGAAGAAGAGCAAGACAGAGGGGTAGACTTCCCTATTTGATCTTTCCACTGGATGCAGGGAAGAGAAAGAGAAGAAACTCTCCCTGTTTGTTTTCCCCCACTCACAACTACTCACAAGCAAAGGAATATATTCGGTAACATGATCAGGAAGAGCTGCAGGTAGAAGTGTAATAAGCTGATGGAGCTAATTGACTGAGCTAACTAGCCACTGAAAATAAGAAACCTAACTGCAGCAGACCTCTCTGAAAGGAACTGATATCTGGTACAAAACTGATAAATATTTAACTTCTAGGGGCTGATCCTCTGTGACTTAATGCGATGCAGGGAGACAAAAGTCAGCAGCATTCAGACCCTCTGAAACCTCCTGGTACATCCATTTTGCACTCCTGCTGCACACCACCTTTGTAGGTCCAGCTCTGAATCTTCACTGATAATTTCCCTGCAAAGTCTGTCCAGGGAAGATGTACACTGTCCATGCTGTATTGACTAACAACTCCCGCCATCACTCAAAAAACATTTCCTGCTGAAATGAATCTGGTGTCAGTCCAAGTTAGGAAAACACAAGCAAGGGTTCACATGTATGTCTTGCACGTGGGAATAACCTCCACGAAGAGGTGTATGTGTGCTACACCTATACCCTGTATCTGTGATATCGCTTCTCTGAATTTAACAACCTGCGCCCGAATTCTTTTTGTTCTTACCAAAAAAGCAGCAATGCAGAGAACCAAGGGGCAATTTGTACCCTTGTGCAGAGCTGTGTGTACTTACTCAGGAAGCAGCAGTCTTTTGGGAAAGGCTTGTCCAATGTGAGTAGGTACACCCCGGGGCACTGCTGTGGGCCAACACGCAGTCCGGATTCCAGCAGCAGGCGAGGGAGATGTAAGGTCTCTCTCAATTATAGGAGAAGCTGCTGCATAGAATGTGCTACCACAGCCTGACATCCCGCAGCTCTGGCCATGAGAGAGGCCAGCAAAAGATGAGCTCTGCATAGGTGACCAGAGGCCCTCCTGCCTTGCCCCCTGCCCCCTCTGCAGCAAAGGAAAGCTAAATTCAGCATACCAGTACAGGGGTTTTTCCATTATCTATTAACAAACGAACTCTCAGTATTCAATGGGGTTTCTTTTTTACAGTCTATAGATTTTATGGCCTACTTCGTACTTCCAAGTGGGCTTTTTCTAGTACTAAAATGGATCTGAACAATTTTCTTCATGTAAAATCAATAGCAGACATAGATTCCAGCTCTCTCTTAAATATCTAAGCACCAACAAATTTCACCACTCTCATTTTTGATCTGCAGCTATCAACAGAGATTAAAATAAAAACAATTTAAATTGCTTAGTGAAGTTAAAATAAATAGCTTTTAAATCAATTTATTAGGAAAATAAAACCTCTAGCTCACGACTTATGATCTTTAACAAATTTTAAGATAAAACACAGTGCTTATATTTACTCTCCTTTGCACCACAAATACACTGTTGAGGTATTCTTATCAAGCATGTTTAAGACACCCAGACTTATTAGAATAAAGCTTTCAAACAAATTGTACAAAGTGGTAATTCTTGGCTCACAGGGCTTCCTCCAGTGTTAACACCCCCAAATTTTTGAAAGTGAAAGCACACTGCATGCTGAACAAGGGCCTTAATGCTGTCACCATAGAGATGACACTTTGCAACCCTTATTTGTCTCCTTGATTGCACCAAACAAATGCATTCTCTCTATAGACAAATGCTTTTGGTTCCTTGAGTATCATTTCTCTAGATGATGCTTTAAATAATGTCTTTGTAAGAGACATAAATATTATTTTGTAGTGTGGTGAAATCTACACAATAAAGAACACAGTAGCTCTTCTGATAGATGAGAATCAATTTGAATAAATGCAAAGAGAATTCCTTGGTTAAAATGACAGAGAGACAGGACAGTCTCTTTGTCTGCACAAACAAGGATGAAAGAACCTGTTATTTGTATTTGGCCAGTTGACTTGAAAACACAGGAGAGAAAATATTTTGCATAAACTAAAACACAAATATTTTTCTAGGACTGGAAAACCAAAACCACTCTTGTTTCCTTCAAAACAGGAAAAAAAAAAGACATTTTGAAACTGTTTTTACAACATATTTCTTTTTTCCCATTTGAAAGTTTTGCAAAACTGACTCAAATTCATTAATAGCATGAGCTGTTTTCCAGTAAATTAAAAAAAAAATACAAAAATACTCACCCAGCCCTATTTCAAAATAGCCAGAGTGAAAATCAATGCAGTGCAGAAGGGCTATGCACTCCCACCTCCAAAGCTTTTATGCTATGCAATCTCACTACAAGAAGCCCTTGCCCTCACTCCCCACCCCCGCTAAGTTGAGCAATTGCTGCAGGGAAGCAATTTCCCTGGTCAGTGAAGTGCCATCCACATTGGTAGGTCTGCACAAGTGCTTACTGACAGTGAGAAAAACGATAGATGGTAGCAAAAGCAAAAATTAAAATTCATTTTAATTTTAAAACAATAACAGACTTCAACACAAAGTTTGTGTGTCTGGACTGAGAGTATTTAAGCCTGAACAGGTTCCACAGTGAGGTCCTGACCAGGTCTGCTGGTCAGCAATGCGTGTGGGGTTTATCTGCTCTGTGCAATTGCAGTTGTCTTGCCCAGCCTTGCTCCCAAGAAACTTCACACTGGACCCAAGGAGCAGTCCCCTAAGTTACTCATTAAAACAGGTCTTTTGCTTCTTTTTCTGACTTTTACTCTAGTTTGTTCTTTCTTAGTTGAGCTTGTTTCCATGACAGCCATGGCCATAAAAACAAAACCCCTTAAAATGCCAACTTGATTAAGCTTGTATCAAATGATAACAGTCTAAATGCATTCATGGAGATAAGCCCTGTCCTGACACAGAAAGCTCTGCACTGTGACCCATGGTCCAAATCCAGCCCAGAGGACAACCTGTCTGCTCTGCCACACCTAATGGCCATGGTGGGGCAGAGGAGCTGAAGGCAGATCATCTGCTCTTCCCAAATACTGCCTGTCTTTGGAGAAAGGAGCTGCTGGTTCAGCTGATAGACCCTGAGCCTCAACACTGCTACATGCTGCTTACCATGCTGTCTGGGCTGCAGAAGTTTAATAGCCACTGATTTCAGAAGCTAATTATCTAATTGCTCTGTCATGTCGGCTTTGACCTCACACTCAGCCCAAATCCCCCAGCCCTTGGTGCTGCTTGCACTTTCTAGAAATAGTCAGGCTGCCTGTCCAGACAAGGAAAGGCAAGCGGGAGGTAGGTGATGTCAGGGACTTGAGCTTTTGACCCTGAAGGCAATATGGATTCAACTGATTTGAGGCACTTGACTCTGAGAACTTGAGCCTGAACACACAGAGCTGGTACAGAGAGGGTAGATAAGATCACTGGAGCTGTATTCTGAGATACACAGGCAGGAGTGACCCGGGAGCTTAAACACCACCACCCCCCCCTCACCCCCCCACC